>CAAKHG010022310.1:11298-25123 GCA_901007715.1 Dactylopterus volitans
GCGGCGCTCTCCCCCCCCCCCCCTCTCACACACACACACACACACACACACACACACACACACACACACACACACACACACACACACGCAACCACACAACCACAGACACACACACAGGTTAAATTGTGTATAAATACAAACATTAAGCCTGTACAGGCCTTCAACCTTTCAACTCCCACTCACACACACACTCAAAAAACAAAAAAAAACAAAAAAAAAAATCACAAACAAGCTCATTATGTCACAACAGCCCGAATCGTATAGTCTCCATTGATTTAACCGCCGATGCACCACAAACAGAACTCTGACCGCTGACTCGGGAATTACAAAACCCCGCTCTTTGACCGCCGCGGCTCAAAGACGCCGTCCATCCCCTGCGCGCTCGCGACGTTGCCCCCACGGGCGTGGGCGGGCGCCGTCAGATTTGCGAGCCGCTGGATGAGATTCAACGCCGGGAGAGGTCGGGATTAAATCCTCGCGGGGGCCGGGAGCAGGTAGCACTCAGGCTGCAGGCTCTGCAGGGCTACCTGGGGTGCCCCCCCGCTCAGGGGGTCCGGAGTATTTTGACGGCTGGGCGGCGGAGAGGGGAGCAGAGGCCGAGCAAAAAGCTAGAACGCCGATGCTAAGCAGATTTAACGTGCCCACCATCGGGGTTTAGCTCGCTAGCATGTCAGCGGTCAACAGTGAGAGCTAAACATAAAGGGCATTTGGGGATACTGTGTGTGGGAAAGGGGAGGCGGGGGGGGTATTTACAAGGGGTATCTCATCAAGAATTTTCAGGAAATCAAACTTCTTAGGGATTTGGATTATTAGCCAAATCCCCGCCGGGATTTTAGAAAATGTGATCGCCGTTGAACAAACGGGAAAATTAACCGCTTGAGCGTCGAAAAAGTTCCGAAAATCAATGGACTGAGGATGGTTCTACAGTCAGGTCGCGGCAGAATCCTGTGAGCCAGTAAAACTGCAGTTTGTTGCCATTTCCTTACATAATATGTACACAAATATGTATTTCATTCAGTGTTTTAAGCAGAAACTCGCGTTAACAATCCGCCCATCCTCGAGCCGGAGCCGAAATCTGTACCAAATCTATAGAATCCCCCTCCAGGCGTTCCTGAAATATCACTTTCACACAAAAAAACCCCCGACACCGCTCACGTTGAAGTTGGCTCTCTGATACATTTGATAATATGTATCATTTTTTGTGACATTTCGGCATAATTGATACAGACGGATATGGCCAAAAGCTTATTTTTTTGGGAGGAACGGGGGGGGGGCACAAAACACCAAAACCAGTCATCTTTTAGAATCTCAGAAACCCGATAATTTTAAGACACAGAATGTCATCGTATGTCATATCATTTTTCAACTGTTAGACATTTATACGGAAATTTGTCATAATCAATAATTATGGCCACAAATGTATTTGGTGAGGTTGCACTGACATTGACCTCTGACCTATGACCACCGGACTCCAGTCAGCCCGTCCTCGAGCCTGAGCCGGCGTTTGCACCGCTTTTGAAGCCCCTCCCACCAGGCGTCACCGAGACCTGGAGATTCCAGGGTCACTTTCGCTTTCACCTTTGACCTCTTACATGTAATCAGTTCATCCCTGAGCCCCGAGCGTTCACAGTTGTGCCGAACGTGAAGACTCCCCTTGTGCTGAGCCACTGATCCACAATTCCGCTCAGCGATAGCGCGAGCCCACGCTGGGCTAACTGCGCGCTTCGCACATCCCCAAGGTCGCGGTCAAGGTCACGGTCACTTTAGCGCGAAGCGGGTTGCGATGTCGCCAACCTGCACTGCTCCAGTCGGATTAACGCCACAAAACAGCCAGTTCAAACTGGTTTTGAGTTCACGTGCGAGTAGATTTAATGTCGAGAGCGGCACACGTGTGTTACCACGCCAGACGTTAGCGAGGACCCCCCCCCCCCGGCCGTTTGGTGCCGAAAGGGGTTCTGGTGTTCCCCAAGCCTCATCTGTTCGCTAAAATGTCTGGCATACAAGTCGAATACACTGGATGTTGACCTGAATACCATTTCGAAATTTGACAGCTCTGATTATGACATGAATTGTATATATAAAAAAAAAAGTGTCCCAAAGTGCCCCGAGCCGGTCCGCCACTCAGCTCTAATTTGATGACACAACACAGCGGATCCCGGCCATCCCCTCGGCGGCCCCCCCCCCCCGGCGCTCGGGGTTGGGCATCGCCGTTTGCCTTTCCGCGATCAGTTAAGGAGCCCGACGCTCTATCGGGCTGAGCAAACACGGCGAGCCGCGTGCGGCCAGGCGGCGTCACCGTAGAAACTCAACCACGTCCTGACACGCGGGGCCGCTCGGAGGAGCTTATCAGTCGCCTGCCCTGACATGTCACTTTGCATAACTGAACGTGGAGGGGGGGGGTGATTCCAAGAATAATTTACAATGATCGATATACATTCTACAAGGGCGTATTCTTAGACCTGACACAGTAAGAAAAACCTTAATGGATCTGTTCAATTTATGTCTGGCTGCCTCTTGAAATACCACAAACTCCGTCGTCTACTTTGATGCTCCCAAAGCACCTGCCGACCATACAAGTGGAAGCGTTACAACCTTAACTGGTGTCGCACGCTCACTCCGGGAGGGCTGGGAAACACCAACGACTCACGTGCAGAGATCAGACCAGAACGAGGAGGATAGTCCATGAACTTGGCTTTATGCAAAAAGTTTGGGGGAGCAGAAGTGGCCAGGTGGACGGAGGCGGAACACATGATGGCCTTGGGTGGGCGGCCGAAGGGGCCTGTCATTGGCAGCGCTGGGGGCCACAAGCAGACGGCTTGGGGGTTTACAAACAGTAGGAACAGGGGAACTCGGGTGGACTGGGAGCGTAAACAGACGGCAAAGCCATGGATCAAGGCCGAGCCGCCCATGACCAATGACAAAGGAGGAGCTGCTAAGAAGGATGGAACCAGCAACAAAGTGCAGGTCAGAGTAGGGTTGTGAGGGACCCAGAGGCCAGTAAACAGCCGGGGAAACAGGGACTTGGCAGCAGGGGGGACTGCAGAATGGGGCAGCAGGAAACTGGAACTGTGGAGTGGAGGACTGCTGCAGCTCGGGCACTGAGGACAGGCGGGACTACTGCAGTGCAGGTTCTGAAGCCTGATGTTGAACAGGAACCTGGAACTGCTGCAGCTGCGATTCCGAAGACTTGAGTGGCTGCAATACAGGAGGCTTGGAAGAGTGCGTCGTTGGCGCTAAAAACTCGAAGGATCATTGAACAGGAGCTTTGGAAGACTGGGATCGCAGCGACGAAGACTCGGGGGACTGCGGTTCCGACGCTGGAAACTGTGGAAGCAGCCGCATCCCAGGAAACTGGAGCGACTGTACCAAACGTGGAGACTCGGAAGGAGGCCGTGGCTGCAGCTCTGGCTCTGAGGAATTGGAGGGAAGTATATGGTGGCAGCTGGGGTTCTGGAGACTTGGAGGGAATGGACCGCGTCATTGGTGGCATCCATGGAAACTTAAATGGGGAGAGGCTGCAGTGAACTTACGATGAGGCAGCTTCACCTGTGTAGGCTCAGCGGTGCTAGGTACTGACCCTGGATGCCTCGTGGCACTTGGGCAGTGTAGACGACCACGAGGAGGACCTCTGCAGATGCCTAGAGTTGGAACCAGAACGCTGGACCTTTTGGTTTAGTGGTGGTGGAGGTTCAGAAAATTCAGGTTCAGAACAGCGACTCGCCGGCTAGGACGGTCAGCTAGCAGGCTAGCTAGTCTCAGGCTGTAACGAGTTTGAGCTGGTAACCGGGGAACCTGGGGCTGAGTCTTGGAGTGTTTGCAGGAAAGCGGGCGCTGGGGCTTGGACTGCAGCTAGCAAGCTAGAGGCTAGCAAGTCACGGGAGACCGGCGGTGGACGTGATCGGGACTAGCAAGGATGTTAGGTGGCTTTCTAAAAACAGAGGCCTGGGCGGAGTCACGACAAGCTCAGCTGATGCAGCGACCGATGTATTTTCGACCCTGGATTCGCGTACCTGTTTTCGTCTACCGTCGATGCTCTTGCGCCAAACGTCGGAAGACGCTGATTACTTGAAACAACCCCGAGTACGCGGGTGATCTGTGTTCACCCCGGCGCCTGACGCGCGCCCGCCGCTTCCGTGGCACCAGGCACACGTTCTTTGCCGTCCACTGTAAAAGCTAAACGAGGACAGAGCGTATAGAAACGCTAATCAGCCGCAACGGCATGTTTATCACAACTGTCCCCGCTATCACCGGCAGACACACACATCCGGGAACACACACACACACACACACACACACTGTACAGTGCGTGCCGACCATGTCGCAACCCGCACATGAAGCATAACCCGCCAGACAGGAGGAAGCCTGACTGACAGCCCTCGCTGACCTCGCTAGACCAATCGACACCCAGCGACCGAATGAGCACACAGCTAAAACTGCCCTCACGCTAGCGACGCTAACGGCTCGTGGGATGGAGGCCGAGACTTTAGGAATTACGGAGGTATAAGTCGATCTCGAAATTGCTGACCGAGCAAGAACAGCAAAAATGATGCCCGACTTATGTGCGAGCACAGGATTCCGTTGGATCCAGTTCCAACGATCCAAGGCCTCCTCCCTTCAGAAATCATCCCTGACGGCTTCCCAACACTTGTAGTTCCATGAGGTCAGGAGGTGCAGGCGCTTGACCGATCCCTCGATTTACCGGTCGATCGACGTTCCGACCCTCACCTGTGGTCATAAGCTTTTGGTAACGACAAGCGGCCGAAATGAGTTTCCTCGGCAGGGTGGCCGGGCTCAGCCTCAGAGATGAGGGTGAGGAGCTCGGACATCCGGGAGGCGCTCAAAAAGTAGAGCCGCTGCTCCTCCACTTGGAGAGGAGCCAGCTGAGGTGGCTCGGGCATCTGGTCAGGACGCCTTCTGGACGCCTCCTTTTAGAAGTGCTCCAGACACGTCCCACTGGGACGAGGCCTCGTGGCCGACCCAGGACCAGGTGGAGGGATTATAACTCTCGCCTGGCCTGGGAACACCCCTGGAGGAGCTGGTGGAAGCGGCTGGGGCGAGGGGCCGTCTGAGGCTTCCCTCCTGGAGCTGCTGCCCCCGCGACACGGACCCGCACGAAGACGAAGACGAGGCCAGGAGGAGGAGCGCCTGGCTGAAGCATTGGAAGGCGCCATAAACCAAACAGGAGGCAGCTCGCGGGCTTATTTGTGGTCTCTAAAAGTCGAATGGGAGGCGGAACCTTCAGCTATCAGGCTCCTCTCCTGTGGAACCATCTTCCTCTACATTTAAGAGGAGGCTTAAAACTTTCCTCTTAGACGAAGCTTATCGTCAGGCTGCCTTGGACCCGCCCCTAGTTATGCTGCTACAGGTCTAGACTGCTGGGGGGCCCATGATGCACTGGGTTTTGTTGTCTTGCAGAGACCGAGACCTTCATGGCCATGGGGCACCTCCACCACTGTTTTATCATTATTAGATTATATCGCTCTCACTGTCTCTCTCTGTCAACCCAATTGGTCAAGGCAGATGGCTCCGCCCCCCCTCAAGCCAGGCTCTGCTCAAGGTTTCTGCCCGTTAAAGGGGAGTTTTCCCTCGCCGCCAAGTTGCTCATGGGGGGAATTGTTGGGTCTCTGTAGATGAAAGAGTTTGGGAAGCAACTTTGCAGGAGAGTAAATCTGCTCTGGTTTTTACCTGCAATTTTTCTCCCCCTTTTTTCCCCCCTATTTATTTTTGCTATAACTTAATTCGTGTTTGTTGTTTGTTTGCTCTGCTGTCGCATGTTTGGTCGCGTCCTCGATGTCAAACCTCATTTCCTGTCTGCGGCCCTTCTATGAAATGGGGGGGTTTTTCAGAATAAAACCGAACATGTGTGCGACATCCATAATGACACAAAACGACTTTTGCAGTCTGGTACCTGCTCAGACGCCGAGCTGCGGCTTGTCGGGGGGTTTTTTTGGCCGCGGCTGCGACATTCCAAAGGGATAATCGCCTTATGCCGTTTTGTTTTGGCATAAATCTTCCATTAATTGCAAATACTACAGAACAGCGCCGCGCGCATGGTTCTCCGATGTAATTTGAGGACTTACTCTACATGGTGGGTCGCTTTTTAAAAGGGTTACCAGCTAGGGGCGGATTACTGGACTCACTTCTCATTTTTGTATTATGATTCAATTTTTTTTCATTAAATTTTCACATATTTAAAACATTTAAACCTCTTCTCGTTTTTTTTTTTTTTTTGTTTTTTTTTAATCGGATATATCGTTGCAACACAGACGCCTTTGATGCTCTGTAAAAATATTAATTTCAGCTGGAGCAAACATGGGCGCTGCTGATAACTTCACGCTGCAGCAAAAGCTGCTGTCTTACTCACAGTGGAGTCAATAACCAGATTGCACAGCTAAACAAAATAGTACATTTCAGTATAAATGATCATTAAGGCAGTATCTATTAAACACATTAAGTATTATAATTAAATCTGATATGGGCATTTATATATATATATATGTGTGTGTGTGTAGATGGATGTATATTTACATATGTGTGTATGTAGACTTATATGTGAGTATATATGGGCCTATATATCATATATGTATATGTACAGTTATATTTCTATATATAGTGTGTGATGATATATAGTTGGAAGATATATGATGTTACATACAATATTATGTGAATTTTAAGTTATATATTATTATACTATATTATGTGTATTTTATATGCACTATATTATAAAGTATTCTAGGTGATTGTATGCTATCATATACAGTAATAGGTGCTATACATATAATAATATTACCGCAATATGATGTCTACATTGCTTTTTTTTCAATATTATGCATGTGTGATTTTTCTGTGTCGTCTAATGGGGAAATTTATCAAATCATTAATAAAGTAGAACTGTTAGATGGGTTGAAGCTGCACCTTTAGTGACAAAACACTTTTAGGAACCCAAACTCTCACTGTCACTGTCGACCAGCATGTTCCGCAGGTGCCACCGAGGAACCTGACGAGTTAAAGCCAAGCGTAAAAGCTGTTTAAGGAACCTTCTGGAACATTTGAAGGGGCAGCGACAGCTGGGTCACGCCGGGTTCTCAAGTGACCTATTTTTTCAGACAAGTACCCCAAATAACCAGTGCTACGCATTTTTGGTTGGGGGGGTGAAACCCTGTGCCGTGCCACCAGCGGCTATTTATTAAACCTTTTTATTTATTGAACACTTTCAGATTTGAAGCACTTGATGAAAAAAAATTCAAACATTTTAAATGTTAATTTTTTTTTAATTTTACATTTTTTTAATTTTAAAATGTTTCTCATCACTAACACGTCAGGTCAGACTAACCAATAAATAGCAAAGTCTGACCATCAGAGCGCCAGTTCAGCCTTATATGCAAAAAACTGTTTTCTCTTGATCTCTCTCGCTCGAACCACTTAGAAAATAAAAAGGTATCAGAATAACGGAAAATCTGTTCACGAAAAAAATTAAAAGAACGGTTAGCTTAATCATACGTAAGGGATCGCGCATGACGTTTATAGTGCCCTTTTTTGGGATTTAAATAAAGAAAAAATGACAAAAAAAAGAAAATCACTAGACCGACAGACTTGTAAGATAAATGGAAAAAACGGGGAAAAAAATAATTTTCAACTTTAAAGTCCTTTTTTTTTTTTTTTAAATGAGTAATGGCACTGAAAAAGGGACCATCCGTTTATATTTAAGCCTGTTAAGTAATTAAGGGATTCTGCATTTTTTTTTTTATTCTTTACCAATCTCACGCGCCCCCCTGCAGTACCTCCACGCACACACATTCAAGAAGCCGGGGGTCAAAGTTCAACAGCAGCAGCAGCGGCGGCAGCAGCAGCGGCAGCGGCAGCAGCAGCGGCACCAGGCTCTGCTACTGTTGAACTGCACCGGTTACACACACGTGCGTTCCTGATGTACCTTCATATCGCTCGTCCTCCTCGCCAAAAAAACAAAACGCGTTTGTTACTTTGTTACTTTACATGACGCAGGTTTTTAACCAAAATTCGGGGAAAAAAAGACATAATCTGACTGCCGTGAGCGGCGGGGGGAGAAAAAAAAGAAAACAAAGGCCAGATTTCCCCTCGTCGGAAGATGGAAATTACAGTCTGGAATGCGGATTAATGGCCACACGCTCGCCGGCAGGCCACGCAGATCCGCTGTTTGGTCTCTGCTGTTTATTGTCACAAAAAAACACACACACACACACACACAAAAAGCAACATAAAAACTTGTTAGCTTATTAACTAACCAATATTAACCCTCTATGAGGCGATTTGAGCCTACGGAATTGTTTGATTAGTTATGGAAATTGCGGTTCGCGGACCTCGGCTTACGAATGCCACTTACTTCAACGTTTATTTTTTTAAAAATAGGCTTTATTTATGTAAAGCGAGTCACATTCAGTCATTTTGTACAAATTCATCATGTTTTTCCATTTTTTTTGTTTTTTTTCTCCCCCCGTTACTTCAAGCATGAAATGTCAATGTAACACACAATAAAATAAAGTGAATCACATAGATCCAAACCTAATAAAAACAATAATAAATAAGGTAAATGACTAAAAATAATACAAAAAAGGGGGGCAGGAGGTAAATCCCTATAGGGGAACTCCCTGAGCGGGGAGTTTATCAAAAGTAATCGAGTAGAGGTCTCCAATGTGTATAGAACCTTGTACACATAAATATAGAATGCCAGGTTTTGATTGATGGGAGGATTTCCACAACGATAATGTTATTTATGAGTGTGTGTGTGTGTGTGTGTGTGTGCGCGTGTGTGTGTCCTGTGGCCTGCGAGGAGCTTCCCCTCAGTCTCCTCATCAGCCACTAGATGGCAGCATTGAATATGAGAAACCGTCATCAAAAAAACACCCCCCAAGAAACTCCATGATGCCAAGGGAGCCCAGCAGACGCCGGGTGGGTTGCTGGTTCCAATCCCTCCGCCCCCCCCTTTTTTTTCTTTCTCCTGCAGTTGTTTCATATTCTAACAATAATAAAAAAAAAAAAACCTGCACATGATTTGTCCCGAAACCTGATTTCCATTGTCTCCTGTTGATGTCGGCAAATGTCAACAAGTCAAAAAAAACCCCCAAACAAAACAAACCAGAAGAACAAAACCAAAAACTCAATACACAAAAATCCACGTGTGTGTATATGAACGCTACACTCACACCGCTGCTGCGCGGGGGAGATCCTTGCAATAAAATAATCGGCAGGCATCCAAAAGGAAACCAAAGAAAAGAAAATGTATGAATCAAATTTAAATAAGATATGATAGGAAAAGAATGTATAGTCAATACAAAGGAATATACTGACTGCCGGTGTGTAAGCGCCCATGATTGATAAAGTATTGTCCAATAATATGGCGATGACACACGTGATCATCAAAGTATGGAAACGCTCATGTGATCATGCAGAAACAAGACGCACAAAAAGGGCTCAAGGTTTTTTTACTCAGTTGATCACAGACACGTAATAATTAGACTGCCTCAATGTATATTTGTGTTTTTTCATTTTTATTTTCATCATAAGTACATAAGTTCTCCCTTCAGGAGGACTTTTATGTTGAATTTTGGTATCTGAAAATATCTGAATTTCTGCCATTACACAGGGATCAATCCTGGGGCCTTTTCTGTTTTTCACGTCTTAAACTTTGAGTTTCATATACACCCACCAGCCATAACATTACGACCAGCGCGTGTCCACCATAGAGTATAATACAACAGCCCTGCGATCAGTTCTCCCTTCAGGAGGAGTTTTATGTTGGATTGTGATTGAATGTGTGTGAGAGAGGAGTTGACATGTTTGAATGATTGTTATTGGGACTGTAGTTTGTGACGCTGTTGGACTGTGCTGGGTTACACTGGGAGGGGTCCCTAATATTTTGGTCATAACACTCATAAGCATTAAGGGTGTTAAAATATGTGAAAATTCTGCCATTCACAGCTGGTGTCCCTCAGGGATCGATATCGAGCGCTTTCCTATTTATTCTCTCAGACAAACAACATTATCACGTCTTTAACATGCACACCGATCAGCCGTAACACCGAAAGCACTTCACGTGCCTAATATTTTAGTCACCCTAACGGATATGAGTGGGGTGACCAAAATATTAGGGACCCCTCCCAGTGTAACCCAGCACAGTCCAACAGCGTCACAAACTACAGTCCCAATAACAATCATTCAAACATGTCAACACCTCTCTCACACACATTCAACATAAAACTCCTCCTGAAGGGAGAACTGATTGCAGGGCTGTTGTATTATACTCTATGGTGGACACGCGGTGGTCATAATGTTATGGCTGATGGCTGCATATACACACACACACAAATTATAATGATGTTACTTTCATTTCCAGCTTGAGAAAATAAAACTAACTAACAACAGGGCGACGACGATCATAATAATAACACACGCGCGGCGCCGCGTCACCTCCCCCCGCCGCTGTTTGGTTGTTTGCGTGCCCCTCGCGCCGCCGCAGGGACACGTGGGCCTTTATTTTTTATTTATTTTTTAATTTTTATTTTTCAATTGTTAAAGTCATCAAAGGAATTTCGTGCGACGCCGACGCTTGCTCTTTTTTTTATTTTTATTTTTTTATTTTTTATTTTTTTATGTGCACGGCGTCTGTCGCGCGCGCTCGGGCCAATGGGAGCGCAGTGCGGCGCCTGACGTCAGACGCACGGGGGGCGTTCCCCGAGTAGTGAGCGGAGTTGACTGTTGCGCTCCGTGCGTCCGTCCCCACTGGCAGCGGTTCCCCGGCTCAGCGGCACTCTACGAGCGGACGAACCCGGGGGGTGCTTACGGGTGGGGGGGCGCGCCCGGACACCAGCGAGCCACCAGGCCCGGAAAAAAAACAAAACTTGACTTTGAGAGCAACCGCCGCGTCCCGGTCCCCGGACTCAGCCGCCGGTGCCCGCGCCGAGCCGGAGAAGGCGGCCGGCCAGCCGACGCACGCACGCAGGCAGGCACGCAACTCCGCCGCCGCCGCCGCTGCCGCCGCCGCGGTTCCCGCCCGTCGGAAGGAGTAGCGTTTAAGCGCCGAGGAGAAGAGAGAGAGAGAGAGAGATTAAAAAGCACACAAAAAAAAAAGAAAAGGTGAGCGTGAAGGCGCCGAGAGGGGAGAAAAGAGGAGAAAGCGGAGGTGTCGCGGCGGAGCAGCAGCCACAGGTAGGAAGCCGCCGTGGCAGAAGACACCAAAGTGCAAGGCGGGTCATGTGGATTTCTCCGGTCTCGCTGTGAAACGGAAGCAGACCGAGAAGAAGGGACGGAGAAAAAGCGCTTCCCACCCCCCCCTCAAGACCCCCCACACCCACCCACCCACCCACCGCCGCCGCCGCAGCAGCAGCAGCAGCAGCAGCGTGGGTCCCCCCTTCGCCCGTCCGAGCGGGAGCCACCATGTCCCGGAGGAAGCAGAGCAAGCCGCGGCAGATCAAGCGTAAGCCACGACTACGCGTTCGCTGTCTTGCGCGCCGCAGCGCATGCGTGCGTGTTTGCGTGTGTGTTTGCGTGCGTGTTTGCGTGCGTGCGTGCGCGTGTGTGTTTTTGTGTTGAGAAAGTGGACGCAGACGTTTATTTAACAACTTAAAATTAAGAAAGTGCGGAGTGAAATGGACGCAGACACGCGGGCGCGTACGCCAAAGTTGTTTTTTTTTTTTTCTTCTTCTTCTTTCGGTGCGGAGGCTGCGGCTCGCGGGGCTGACAGCCGAGCCGAGCCGGGCGCGTGCGCGCGCGCGCGCGTGCGCGCGCGGGCTTCCTGTTTAATTCTGTTGTGGAAACGGTCTCGGAGAAGAAGAAGAAGAAGAAGAAGAAGGAAGGAAAAAAAAAGAAGGGCCGATGTGAGCGTAGATAAGAGCGGCGATCCGATGCTGAGACCCGATAAAGATTAAAATTGGATCTTTTTTTATTTGTTTTCTGTCTGAGGCAGTCCCCCCCCCCCCACTACCCCCCCTCTAACCTCACCTACCCCTCCACCCCGCCTCCTCCGGGCTTTTCACTTCTCTTTTCCAGAGATGGGGCGTCAGATTGGCCGCCTGGCTGATCTCCTCCCCTGATAGCCGCTGCTTTTACAATTGGATATTTTTGTACATCTGTCCCTTTAACTCAATAATGCATCCCAGGGACGCTTGAAAGGTGCCGCCCCCTTCCCCTCCCCTGCCCCGCCCCCACACCCTTCTTTCCATGGCTACTTCCTCCTGATCCAAAAAGTAGCATATTCAATGATGCTTGGGATTAGCCCCTCCCACAGCGCGCGGGCACGTGCTCAGATTAAAGGGGAGGCGTTGCCCCGGTTGCGCTCGACTTTGGAGGGCAGTTCCGGTGGCTGCAGGTGCGCCGGAGGCGAGAGCGAAGGTTTTTTTTGCGAGCGCTGGCGAGAGGAAGCTAACGCGCCGGCGCTAATCTGTGGCCCGAATCTGGCTGGTTGTCTTCAAAAGGTGTGAAAAAAAGAGGCCCGAGAGGCGCGACTTCGTTAGCGCAACCGCGTTGGCGGCGGCGCGTGGAGATGACGGCGGGCGCCGCCTGTGCTCTGCTCGTTCAGGGGGCGGGGTTTACGCCCAAGATGAGGTGACATTTTAGGTGAGATGTCAGGACGCTCGCTAGCAGGTCGCCCGCTAGCCGCGCAGGTTTGGTCGACCTTCCGCGGTCAGTACACGTTTGCGATTAATCGTGACACCTGTATTAAAGAGACGGTAGCTAACGTTGATCGTTAGCGTCGGGCTAGCCACGGTCGGGCCGCTCTTTGCAGATGATGATGTTCGCTGCGATCCAGATCAGACCCCTCTGTCATTGGCTAGTAGCTGCTGTTGGAGAATTCACTCAAGGAGGTGTGTGCCGCCGCCGCCGCCGCAAGAAGTCGATGTAGCCAGTCACTTCCTGTCGGTTTTCTTCCGTTGCCATGGAGAGGCCTATCAGCTGTGAACTCCCAGCAGGCGCCCAGAGCGAAGCCCAGCAGCCGGCCAGGCCTGGAGATGCGTTCCAGACCCCGAGGCTGATAAACCCCAGGCTAGACTCAGCGCCAGAGTGTGTGTGTGTATGTGTGTGTGTGTGTGTGTGCGCGCACACGTGTGCGTCTCAGGGGGCGTCATGGCCGCTTTTATCTGGCGCTCGCGGTCCACCATGCTTCCCCCGGTGCTCCGCAGCAGAGGCTCGCCGGGCCCTCGGCCCCCGTGACTCTCTCTTGTGATTCGGCAGACATTTTGATAGGAAAGCGCGCGGCGCGATAAGCGCTCTGCCTCGGCGCGGGCCGCGCCGCGGACGCGGGGGGCCGGGCGGGCGGGCGGCCGGCCGCCGGTTGCTGCTGCCGGGGAGCCGCCATGTTTGTTTTTGACCCCGGCCCGGGTCACGGCGCCGTCGTGGGGCGGTGGAGGGCCGGGCGTTGCTGTCACATCCCGGCATATTTCATTTATTTATTCTTTTTTGCTTCTGCTCACGTGGTTAAAAACACACACACACACATACACACACATATATACATTTCCACAATGGAGCGGTACATAAACGCAACATGGCACGAGTGTCTCGGCAACAATGGAGGGAGTCCGGGGCTTTCTGGAGGCCCTATGGTAGAGGAGGAGAAGGGGGTGTTTGTGAGGCGGATAGATATTTGTCGGCGTCTCTCTTTGTGCGTCATCCTCCCCAGCGGTTGGCGATCTCGCGGCCCGATAAGGTTCCTCCTCTCCTTGATGGCGAGATAAGCAGGCAGGCAGGCAGGCAGGCGGCCCGCTGAGGCTGGATCCCTGGGCTTATATTTTGGCGGTTGAGATGGGAGACGCGATAAAAGTTGGCGGCGATCGCTGGCGCTGATAACGGCGGG
>CAAKHG010022315.1:0-12920 GCA_901007715.1 Dactylopterus volitans
CTGCAGCTTTAGGTTTTATGCCGCGTCGTCAGCATCGAGTCACCTACAGAAGAGCCAGAGAAATATGAAAATGAGAGAAGCTTAATGGAGCATCCAGTGGGATTAAGCACAGAAAAGCTGCTAAAGTGTAAAATGCTGACGATTTTTTCCCTTTTCTTCTTCATCTTCTCGTAAATAGCAGCTTTTATCTTTGGAATGTCTACCACTTCCTCGTATTTAACTTCATTGCAGCGGCTGTAGCAGCTGTGGAGATCGCTGAAGTTTTCAAATGGCGAATTTGCAAAAAAACAACAGACAATTAAAGGATGAAAATGAAACTGAAGAAAACTGAACTAAAAATGGCAAGAAGAATGTTCTTAACAAGAGCAGCACGACATAGTTAAAGGTCGCCTCAGCAACCCTGTCAGAATTTTTGCTCAATTAGGAAAAAAAGAATTATAATCAAGATTATTTTTCTTGATTCTCACAGCTACTACCTTGGAGACATCATGCATTTATTGAATTTAAAAAAAGTAGAAAAAAAGATTAATGATACATTTGATAGTATCCCATGTTGTTAACAGCTGGATGGAGGCATTTTCAAGATTGTGCTGGAAGTTGAGGTTTTTTTGGGCGGCATTTATCAGTTGTTCTTAAGTGCAGTGCCGTTGTTCTTGAGGCGGTTCATGTGGCGTCACCACAGCGAGCGGACTGATTGGTCAGCCGCTAAAATATCTACGTGTAAGAGTTCCTGCTGAGCAAAGGCTCCTCACACGGGGGTCTGCGATCGCCCCGAACACGAGAAGCTTTGGAAAGAACCACAAGGAAGCTTTGAGCAGACGAAGGTGAGGCACATCTTCCTTTGAGGGAGTGAACGCGGCGCACTGTCGCTGCTGCGAATGTTGCTCCCCTGTAGCAGGTAACGTTCCTCGAGTGGTTCCTGGTCCCCTGGGGAAGTTCCCGTGATGGGAAACGCCCCGATGCTGTTAACAAGAGCAGCTGGAGGAAGCGGCGTTTCCTCTCGGATTGTTAGCAAACGCCGGGGATTGTTAGGGGCTTGTGTCGTGTCAAAAGAAAGTGAACATGAACTCGGACCGTAGGTGCACTTGAGTTGAGTAAAACTTTCCTTCTCTGCCTGCAGGTGTGAGACCCCGACCATCGCTGGTGCCATGATTAATCGTCCACACGCACAAACCCGGCGCTGGACGAGGAGGGATACTCCACGGTGACTGGAGGAATCTCCGCTCTTGTTGTTCACGGTTGCGTCGGGGTCACTCTCAGGACGTTCTTCCAGAGAGGGCCGGGCGTGGGCGGGTGTTATCCAGGCCTCGGAGCTTTCTGCCGGGGAAGGAAGCGGAGGGAGGGCCGGCGAGAAGAAGCCCGCCTGGAGGCTGGCAGTTATACAACCCATAGTCATTAACACAGTGGGAAGACCGGTCCTCCCGTTTGCCGTTCACCCTTATTCCCAGCGCTCCCACTCAGCACGGCCGGACTCACTTCTAGTTGTCCTTTTCCCTCTTACATGGATACTAATGGATGTTCCACCGGATTTGGAAAGTACCGCTGCGCCACTTCCCGCTTTTTCTTTTCCAGTCACATCCCCGGTGCGGCCGGCCGGCGGGCTGGCAGTGTGAGTCAGCCGCCGCCGGCGTTCAGGGATGCCACCGCGCAGGAAAGCCAGGCTCCTCCACCGGCCCGATCACAGGCGGCTGCGCCTGACGCGAGTCCTGGACTGAGAGCAAAGTAGAGCGTCGGTTCCCGTCTTCTGCGACCGCCGCCGGGCTGCTGATGCGTCGGGTCGCCGCAGGAGCCTCCCGACATTCAGCCGCCAACAATCCCAGTTCCGCATTTCAGCCTTGACTGGCACTTCTTCTTCTAAGTGACAGAAAATAAAAAAAAACGAAAAAAAAAACAGGGAGCCACGTCAGCACCTCCTCTGTGTTTCTTTGCTCCCGCTTTGCTTGCATGTCCATCTTCTGCCTCCGCCCCCTTTCGCACCTCCTCTAACCAATCACGTGGCCCGCCGAAGCACCTGCCCGCGCGCGGCCCGTCAGTCCGCTGAGGCGTCTCTGTCGCTCGTTTACAAAACTGTTGTGTTGAAACAGTTTTTGCTCTGACTCTCAAACGGCACTCTGAGACCCTCTGAGACTCCGTGTGGGGAACTATGATCGTTCCTCCGGCTCCTGTTGTCATTTACCGGCGTGTCTGCAGAGCCGCCGAACCGCTGTCGTGGGTTTAGGTCTGGACATCTTCTCCTGTACAGAATCTGGTTTGTTGGTCCCATCTTCTCTGGCTGATTGGGAAAACAAGTTGCTGGTTTTTTTTTTTCTTTGTTGTTTTTTTTTTTTTTACAGTCGTAAGCTCCTTTTCATCTGTTGCACACAGGAGATCAGGATTGACCTAAGAACTTAAGAAAACAAGTGTCGGCTCCGCCCACCTCGGCGCGACCATGCAGAGGACTGTTTCCCCCTTTTCCCCCTGAGAGAAGAACTCTTCCTCAGCTATCCTTTTACGTATTATTTTGTGATTCTTGTCCCGTTTTTTTTTTTCTTTTTTCTTTTCTTTTTTTGTCACCACTCATCATTTCCCCTGAATGACAAATCACTGAGCAGGAGCGGTGAAAGACGCATCACTGCGCGCACAGGAAGTGATGCCAGGCAGCAGCAATAAGAGCGGAGGGCGGGGTCCATCCTCCTCGCCTCTCCCCCACGCCGTGGTCCCGCCCAGCAGACCCCTGCGACCCTCCCGCTACGTCCCCGTGTCAGCAGCCACTTTCTTCCTGGTCGGCTCCACCACGCTCTTCTTCTGCTTCACGTAAGTGGCGGCGGCTCGCCACGGCGGCCGAGCGCGTCGGCCGGCACACTCGGCCAATCACGCGACCAGCCAGTCTGCCACAAAACTGTCTCAAGCTTATTTCAGAGTAAAAAGGATCAGCTGGATGGGATTGCCATATTCTTTCACTTTATTTTGCATTTCCTGAGCAACATACATGCCGGGAACATCAAAGATGGTGGTCCGATGGCATGGACCACCATCTTTGATGTGAGTCTTTGGAGATCCAGGAGACGAACGACCACATTACCGAGCATGACGTTAGTCGCAGTCGTAAAATCTGGGTGACCAGGGTGGTGGTCGGCCACCTTTTACAGGACCTTCATTTGGATGCAGAGCAGTTTGAGCTGTCAGAGTTAGCGGCCTTCAGCATCAGCGAAGTCAGAGTCATCGCTGTTCGCCCCGCTGGCCCCTCCCACCGCATTGCGTTTCTGCGAGTGTGCGGAGGAATAAATAGCGGAGCGAGCGGGAGTGTGTGCGGAGGCGTCGGTGGGGGGAAAAAAACTGCAAATGTGTGAAAGTGGGAGATTGACAGGTGTTTGTGTGTGTGTGTGTGTGCGTGTGTGTGTGTGTGTGCGCGCGCGCGTGCATGCGCTCGGAGTGGCGGGCAGTCAGCTCTGCACTTCAGATTAGCGCCGAGAAAATAGGGCAACATCTGTCACCCTGACAAAGCCCATTATCCAGTCAGAGTCTGTCTTTCTCACAGCGGCGATGTCGCTCTCATGTCGCCTCATCGGCGGTTATGATGGGAACAAAGGAACAGCTTATTCATTTAGCCGTTAAAATTAACTGATTTGAGCTTGTTTGCTCCAGTCCTTGTTTACGGCCAAGCTGAATATCAGCGTTTCCCAGCGTTTCTCATCTTTCTGGTAAAACTGGACCTTCGGTATGACTTAATTTCTCCCAGATGAGTCTGCAGATTAGCTGGGAGCAGCTGACTTCTGCTAGCTTAGCCTCTCCTGGCTGCCATCCTCCCTGAAGTCGCACAAAAGCATGTCGGAGCGGCGCTGTGCGGCGGCTGCATGCGCGCTCCTCGTTTAAGCAATGCGCTGAGATTGCAGAGCGCACAGGAAACGATCTGCATCCAGAATCAAGTCGCAGTCGTCCACACATGGAGAACCACTCCAGGAACACTCGATGACGCGGCTAGAACAAGGCAAAAAATGAGAGTCATGGAAGCAGCACGTTTCTTGAACCATCACAGCTTCTCTTTATCGACAGTGACGGACTTCCTCCCTCACTCTGATGGCGTCTGAGCGGTTCCTCACCGATTCTTCTCTGGTCCATGTTGTAGGTGTCCGTGGCTCTCGGAGCGTTTCTCGGTAGCCGTTCCCATCTACAATGGCGTCATCTTCCTGTTTGTGCTGGCCAACTTCTGTATGGCCACGTTCATGGACCCTGGCATCTTCCCAAGAGGTGGGTGAGGAGATGGATGGTTTGGTGGGCGGGTTGGTGGCTACGGATAGTGATTATTGGTTGGTCAGTGCTTGATATTTTTCATGTTCTTCAGCAGCTCCAGAAAAGCGACTGTCGTGCAGATACATGGCGGAATAATAAGACAGCGCTTCAGACTTCAATCTGATGTCATTTTTAAAACCGACTCGTAGCTGTCACATTAACAAATGATCATTGTTTAAAACTCCTGGCTGATCGCTGATAGATGTGGAGTTTTTGGATGATTAGCTGCAGCGAATCGGCTGATTCTCTGCCAGCCTGGCGTCGCGGTTATCGGAGAAGATGCTCGCGAGAGACCGGCGGGATGCCGGGGGGCAGCCGGAGCGCGTCTGAGCTAAAGCGTGTCGGTGTCTCCGCAGCCGAGGAGGACGAAGACAAGGAGGACGACTTCCGCGCTCCGCTCTACAAGACGGTGGAGATCAGAGGGATCCAGGTCAGGATGAAGTGGTGCTCAACGTGTCGGTTCTACCGGCCGCCGCGCTGCTCCCACTGCTCCGTCTGCGACAACTGCGTCGAGGTGTGTTCACGCTCGCTAGACACTCCAAACCCATGTGGCTGGTGTTTCTGCTTCCGTGCCCACGGTGGTCTCACTACTGATTGTTCATTCATCACCTGCGTGCGTCTCCTCATTAGTTTAACTGTGTGCAGGACAACAGCAGCCATGCTTCTATGACGCAGCTGACAAGGGCCCATTAATGGTGCTTTTCCACTACATGATACCAGCTCTACTCTGTTCTACTCGCCTTTTCTGGTTTTCTATCGGGCCAAAGCTACCTGGTACCACTTTTTTCCAAAAAAAGGGCTGACCAGGTACTATGAGGTACTAAATGGTGACATGAAAACACAGCAGACCTCCGATTGGCCAGAGAATCATCAGTGTGCAGCCCGCATGGAGCACCCTGAACCGTGCCAGCCCCTGCTGCCGCCATTTTTAAACAACCAAACTATTGTAGTGGCCTCCAGTTTTAACTTTTTACTTTCAAAAATGGTAACTGGGAACAGTCACTCGGTGTCCCCATGACGACCAGTTACACTGAGGCAGTAGAGTCTGTACCACACGTAAGCGCCATACAGAGCACCCTGACTAGACATTTATTTTCATGCAGACTAGATTACAACCATTCATCCAAACCATGGATGAATGGTTGCAACCCAGTGAAGTATTGGGACCCAAATTAAAATGACTGAACCGCACGGGTTAAGCAACTATTCACAGCTGCACCAGTACAAACACCCGTATAAAGAGAACTTTTCCAAGGGGACCTCACATATCTGGATATGTGGTCTTAGAAGCTTCATGACAGGACTCTCTTGTTCTCACCTCAGTTGACCTCTGACCCCTCGTTACACAGGACTTCGACCACCACTGCCCATGGGTCAACAACTGCATCGGCAGGAGGAACTACCGCTACTTCTTCCTCTTCCTCCTGTCTCTGACGGCCCACATCATGGCCGTGTTTGGCTTTGGCCTGCTCTTCATCCTCTACCACCGCCAGAACATCGACCGCCTGCACGCCATTGTCACGTATCCTTGTGAAACCCGCCCAGGACGCGTGAGCGCAGCCTCCCGTCGTGTCGAGTGTCCCGGGACGTTTCCTTAACCCCCACTGCCCTCAGGCTGGCGGTCATGTGCGTCGCAGGCCTGTTCTTCATTCCAGTCGCTGGTCTCACTGGTTTCCATATTGTGCTGGTGGCCAGAGGCAGGACCACCAATGAGCAGGTAGGAAACCAACTCAGTCAGAGCGTCTGAGGAGCTCATGGACTTTTGTAGTCAGTCAAGGTCTTAACGTGATGGGATAATTCACTGGAGAAACCAGACAAATTGATGTTTTACTTCTTACACCTGCTTCCCGTTTTTTGTCTCTGCCTCTATCGGCGGCACCTTCCTCTTTTCTCTCCTTCTTCTTCTTCCCTGCCCTCCAGGTAACGGGCAAGTTTAGAGGAGGTGTAAATCCTTTTACCAACGGCTGCTGGAAGAACGTCTCGCATGTCCTCTGCAGTTCACAAGCACCCAGGTGAGTTTTCACCTGGAACTACAGCGCCAAAGACAACCGCCAGGGGGAGGCGGAGCCTGGTCAGGGCCTCCATGAGGGTTGGATGGAGGGATGAATGCATGGAGGGATGGATGAGAATTTTGATATCCTCCCTGTAGTTGCCCTTTTCGCGGTTGATATCACATGTTCATATGTGATAACGCTGCAGTGTTCAGTGTCACCACACACACACACACACACATCAATTATCTAGATGCTATGCGATTTTCTGGGTGGAAAGAAAGAAAGAAAACTCCTGCACACTCAGCTCTGCAACCTTTGACCTCCCACGTCAAACGACTTGGAAAAACCGTCATGGCGACGGTTTGCTGAGCGAAGAAGTGCCAGCTCATCTCAGTGTCTCACGTGCTTCTCATGTAAAAGTTTAACATGTGTCTGTCCTTTTATTTATTTATTTTTTATATGTGATTTTATTTATGGAATTTTCAATATGAAAAAACATGTACAGTTATATCCAAAAATATAAACATGAGTGCAGGTGTACACATTGTAAGATGAGGTCCTAACATAGGGGAACATATAAGATAAACCCTCCTCGCCTGGAAAGAAAAACACCAACAAAAGTGTGTCCACCTATGCTCAGTTACACTCAGAGGAGATACAAATGAAAGGGGAAATATCTGTCCTGTAATATTTCACCACACACGTTGAACCCACCCACTTCCTGTGTGTGTGTGTGTGTGTGTGTGCTCCCCGCAGATATCTGGGCAGGAAGAAGTGTGTGCAGAGCGTGTGCGTGCAGCCTCCGTTCCTGCGGCCGCAGCTGACCGAGGCCCAGCTGGCCGCCAAGATCCTGGACAACGGCATTCAAGGAGACCTGCACAGGGTGAGAACGGCAGGACGCAGAGGAGGCAGCCTATCAGGAGCCTATCAGCAGCCTGGCAGCAGCCTATCGGCAGCCTGGCAGCAGCCTATCGGCAGCCTATCGGCAGCCTATCGGCAGAGTGGGTTTACAGACGGGCAGGTGGCACACAGGCAGGGAGATGTTCCAAATGTGTGTGACCTCACGCCAGGAAACGCCAGCATCTATTCAGACGACTAACTAATGCGCGCTTGTCACTGTCAAATGTGTGTGCATGAGTGAGTTCAGTTGTTGTGGTGATTGAGGCCAAGAAAAGGGTCGACTTTTTCACATAATTATGATGCCATTTGCCTCTGTGAACTTAAAAAAAACTGTGAAAAACACTAAAGCAGTAAGGCATCATAAAGCGTTTGTGGGTGCCGCTGGCGTTGTTGGGTCGAGCTGGTCCAGAGCTGCTTCAGATTCATCTAAATTCTAAAAATAAAGTTGATTTGTTCCTCCAGTCCAAGTCCAGTCTGGAGATGATGGAGAGCCAATCGTGCGACGCCGAGCCGCCGCCGCCCCCAAAACCAGAGCTGCGCTACACTGGAATCAACAGGGGGAACGCAGAAGGTAACGCCGCCCGGCCCTCGCCGCCCGGCCCTCGCTGGCCCGGCCTTCGCCGCCCGGCCCTCGCCGGCCCGGCCTCCTACCGCAGGAGCTGAATGTTGCAGTGTTTGACTCTGACTCTTCCCGCCCACCTGCAGAGTGCAGTCTGCTGAACAAAGCCCCTCCCACGCCAACCATGTACAAGTACAGGCCCGCCTACAGCCCCGGCAAAAACCACACCGCGCTCACGCACGCGTACGCCAACCAGGTAACCGCGCAGACGCGCCAACGGCGGCGGGGTGCATGACAGTCGACTGGCGTCCTTTATTTCCTTTTTTTTTTTTTTACCCCCGTTCGTTGCTGCCTTTTTTCATCTCTATGATTTCAGTCTAACGCATCTGCTTTTTTTTTGTTTTTTGTTTTTCCATTTTGATTTCCCGCCGCCATCTTGGTTTCTCAGTGGCTTTCAGTTGATCAGTATCAGTAAGTGACTTCCATCTCCTCTCTAAAGATGTGGGTGAAACACGGAGCCCAGCATGAAGACCTTTAATCAGTTTCATCTGCAGTAGACGCGTTTCCCAACTACCCTCTCTGGCGTAGTGGAATATCACCTGCAGATGGTTCAAATGCATAAAAAGAATGAAACTGGTAATTGTAGTTTTTTCAAAGCGGCTAACGGCGCCCACTAGTGGCCGGCTGCTTCTTTCAGGCTCGAGCGTGAAGCACTGAGCCTGGAAACGCTCCCGGAGGCGCCGCCTCTCTCCGTGTTTGGACCCACGTCCGCTTCATGTCAGTGTCGTTTTCCTTCACCTGCGCCCGCTCGGGTCCCCTCTTTAGGCTCCTCCCACTTGTGTTCCCCCCAGTAGAAACCGGTTCTAGTGGTGTTAACTCGCTAGGTTAATAGAGTAGAACGTCAGCGGATGCAGACGGGAGCCTCCTGACAGGCCTGGTGACGTCAGTGCGTCCTGCTTCCTCCATGTTTGATGTTCGTAAACGCTGACTGTGCATCTCCGGCCTCAGAGGTTCCAGTTGTTCAGCTTCTTCTTCTTCTTCCTCTTCTTCTTCTTCTTCTCGTCTCTTTCCCTCCTTCCTCCTCTCCCCTCCTCCCTCCTCCAGCTGAGTCGAGGGGAGAGCGTCGGCAGCGCCCGAGACTCCTCCTCCTCCACCTCCTCCCTCCTGCAGGCCAGCCAGCAGCCGGGCTTCCGCTCGCAGCCCAGCCTGGACCGCCGGGAAGCGTCGGCCGACCGGGTCGGAGGGGGAGGAGGCGGAGAGAGGAGGGATGGAGGACGAGAGACGGGGGGCGGGGGCATCCCCGGCTACTCCCTCGGCGGGCGCTCCTACCCCTCCTTCTCCGACCCCACTGTCCTATCAGGAGTGGCGTCGCGGTCCTCCAGCTCCACGCACACCTCAGCAGGTGCCGCCCACGTCTCCGAAGTGACCACCACCTCCACCAGCTTCAAGAGCTTAGCCAATCAGACGCCGCCGCCTCACCAGCCGCCCCGCAACGGGAGCCTGTCATGCGATAGCTTGCTGGCCGGTGGCGAGGATTTTGACAAAGGCGTGGCGGCCTCGGCGGCGGCGGCGGTGGAGGTTTCGTCCGGGAGGCCCTGCACGCCGGCGGCGGCGGGCGGCTTCAGCTCCCCCTTCCTGTCGTCGCAGCAGCGAGACGCCGAGATTCACTCCCAGTCTTCCCAGTCCCCCCACCACCACCACCGGCCCTCCCACCACCACCACCATCCCTTCCTCCATCGCTCCTCCTCCTCCACCTCCTCCTCGCCACCGCCCCCCCACGAGAGGGAGCGGCTGCTGGCCGAGCCCCACCCCCTGCCAGCCAATCAGGCGGGGGGTACGGCCCCCTCCTCGGCCCCGCACCCCCCGCACCACCACCACCACCACCACCATCACCACCACCATTCCCACCACCACCACCACCACTCCTCGTCCCGCCCGCCCCGCTTCGCGGCGCCCCACGCGCCCGCCCACCACGCCTACCCGTACCGCACCCGCTCCACCGACACGCCGCTGGGCCCCTCCTCCACCTCCACCACCCACCCTCCCCGCTCCCCGCATCCGCCGCCGCTGGGGAAGTCGCTCTCCTACTCGAGCGCCGCCGCCGCCGAGATGCAGTACCGGCTGGTCCGAAAGGCCTCGGCGTCCGCCGGAGCCAACGCGGCGGCGGTGGGGGCAGGAGGAGGAAGCGGAGGGATGGGGGGAGGAGGAGGAGGAATACAAGCGCCCAAGTGAGTATGAGTTTCGCCTTTCTGTCGGGACGCTTGGTTCGCTGCTAACCCCGAAAAACCAGCCGCCCTCCTGAAAACCTGATTGACTCCTCCTCCTCCTCCTCTTCCTCTCTCTTCCTCCTCCCGCCAGACTTCCTGTGAGTTCCTCCTTCTTCTCCCTTCGCTTGTCTTCCATCTGTCCCACGTGTTCCGTGTGTGTGTCCGTTCTCGTCTTCTGCATCACGTCCGAGCGAAGCCGGTGGAAGTGGCAGCTAGCATAGCGACGCTAACGCTGCAAGCTAGCGATGTAACGTCCACATGGACGTAACCGTCGGCGCGCTCGTTGGCGCGCGCGCTCGACCGCCGCCGACAATTTTAGCATTTCTGATCACGTGACGGCAGCGAAGGCGACGCCCTGTTCAGCCATGTTGACGTGTGTGTGTGCGTGTGTGTGTGTGTGTGTGTGTGTGTGTGTGTGTCCGTGTCCGTGTCAAACATCATGCTCACTCATCATGTTCCGGGTACTGATACTGCAGGACGACCACAGTATCAGTACCTTCACTGTGTGTGACGTTTGGTATTCTGGGTCAAAGAGGCCAAAGGCGATGCGCCACCATATCACGATACGCCACCATATCACGATACGCCACCATATCACGATACTTATAGGCGATTTTACAAGATGCCGAGTATCGCGATATTATTACGATTTTGTGATTTCTCAGGATTAAAGATGTGTTTTATCTGATTTAATATTGAAGCACAATAAAAAAAGTTTAATGCACCTTTGCCATTCATATTAATTGAAGATATTATTATTATTATTATTATTATTGTTGTTGTATGATGCATCGCTCTCCCGCCCGCAGCTGCACGTCGCTCTTAATGAAAGGACGTTAACCAGATGTGCATTTTCCGATTGGTTAAACTTTATCGGCGTTTTTGCTGCATGAAGCGCCCCCTCCTGGCACGCCGTGTAGCTGCGAGCGCGGCACTGAGGGTTCTTTCGCCCCATCACGCCGTCTGACAGGCGAACGCGAGGCGGCGAACGCGAGGCGGCGCCTGCGACGGACGTTGTTCAGGAAGGAAACGCGGGCGTTTGACTCACCGCCTCTTTTTTTTTTCTTTTTTTGGAAATCAGGGATGAGCCAATCCAGATGAAACCTCTGAGTCGGACCAATGGCGGCCAGCCCTTTTCCACCTCCTCCTCCCCCTGCTCCGCCCCTTCCTCCCCCTCTCACCCAATCGGTGTGTCCGCCCGGCCGGGAGTGGCCTATCCCAGCTCGGCGTTGACGCAGACTCCTACCCACAAGCCTCAGGGCGGCGGGGTGAAGAAGGTGACGGGCGTCGGGGGAACCACCTACGAGATTTCTGTCTGATTGGGAGACGGCGTCCAGCTCGACGACCAATGAGGCGGCAAGAACCCGCTGGAAAAGACTCGTGCGTTTACAGGAAGCCGCTGGAGACGCGCGCTCCTGCGGGGACCAACGCCCTCATCAAGATCTCACTCCTCATTGGCCGGTTGCCCCCGCCGGTGAAACGACGGGAAGACGTGGACGCGCCATTTTGTTTTAATCTCGCTCGACCAATCAGGAAAGATAAAACTTCTTTTTTTTTTTTCTACGTGTTTTATGGTCACCGACTGTCATCAGGTGGCGCCGGCGAGGTCGGCAGAGCGCCGTGTCGCCGATCCTCGCCGCTGCGGCGCCACGTCGGGAGACCAGCGCAAGCGACATTTAATATTTGAACGTTACGATGGTCGATGTGACGCACGAGCGATCAAAGGAGGCGAGCGGCGGCGGCCATGAAAACGGGTGACGTGAACACCGGCGCCGCCTGCAGCACCTGCTGTTGACGATCTCCACCAGCGGCGAGGGAACGGCGTCGCCCGCGAACGGCGGCGACCACGTGAGCCGCGCCGCTGACTCCTCCTCCTCCGGCTCCGCTTGATTTATTCGATGTGAATCCATGTTTGTACAGGATGACGTGCTTCTAAATGTGGATTTGTGCGTTTCATTTTTCCAAAGCGTCGCGACGGCGGACGGCAGCATGCGGCGCCACCGCCGCGCCGCGCCGCGTCCACGCACGGAGCGGGAAGTTGCAGAAGCGGCGGCGACAAGGGGAGTCGTCGTCGTGGTCGTGGTTGTTGTTGATGGCGTCTTTTGGGATTTTGAGCAGATTTTTTTTTTCTAGAAGATTCTTCTCTCTCTGAGCAACTGCCTTGAAAATTCAAGTGTTTTGATTTTTTTTTTTAATTTCACCTATTTAATTTGTTTTATATGAATTTATATGGAAATGTAGCTGTCGATGAACGAGGAGGGTTTCTTTTTTTTCCAAAACGGCTCGCGTGTAAAAGATTTGCCGTTTTTTTTCCTCCGAACGGATCGGAAGTCGACGTCCAACCAGACGCCTCATTTATAAAATAATAACATGAATAAAGTGTTTCTGCTGCTGCTGACGGGGGCGGAGCCGACTGCATCATTCACGCCACACGCGCCCAAGGCTGCCGATTTTGAAATCTTCTGATTTTGATGGATGCAAACGGCAGGAAGTCCTAAACTTCAACAAAAAACCGTCGGTAGAGTGAAGATGAATCCAGAAGTCAGAGGTTTTGTTAACACGACTCGGCGGGTCAGAAGGTTCGGATGATGTCATGGATGATGAAATGTTCGCGGCGGCGCTCGGTTGTTTCTCAGCGACCGATTCGCTTTTCAGGAATCGGAACCTTTTAATTGGTGCTTTCAATCAACTTAAAGAAAATGAACTCATCGCAGAATTTGCTGACTAATCTTTTTTCCTTCTTACTCAGACTGAAGCTTGTAATCGTGGATATTTAAATGTGAGTCGTTATTTTCTCCTCTGCTGATTGGATGGCTAAAAACTGCCGTCCAATCAGCCGCAGTGTTACTGACCTCCTCACTTCCTGGTCTGGTTCTTGATCCACGAGTTCCACAGTCCTGTAATGCCGCCTGTCGTGGCCCCGCAGACAAA
>CAAKHG010022320.1:0-15476 GCA_901007715.1 Dactylopterus volitans
GTGTGCGCGTGCGTGTGCGCGTGCGTGCGTGTGTGTGTGTGTGTGTGTGTGTCATGCATGAAGGGCAGTGGATAGCAGTGATGTCTGTGCCAAGCCTTCTGATTAAGACTACAGGTTCAGGTAATGACACAATGAGAGCCTGATTAAGAGCGGAAGAGATGCCGAGGGGAAAAAAAAAGGAGAGTGGAGGGAGATAAAAGGGGTGGACAGACAGATCTATTCACTAAACTGATGATGGGGCTCTTTGTTGTCTCATCCCATTCTGTGGTTCTCTGGGGTCCTTCCTGTGTCTGCAGCCAACACTCATTTTTAAAATGAAAAGCCTCTCTCTTTATCTCTTTCTCCCCTCACCCCAACTCCCCCGCGCATCCCCATCCCCTTCTTCCTTTTCTCCCCTGCCACACATCTGGGTCACAAAGCACAAAAGAGCAGCACAGAGGCCCCAAACTGAAACCTGGTCATCCACTTCACACCTGGCAACACACTCCATAACCTCCGTCTGCCTACATTTCACCTCCGGTTGTCTCCTCTCTCACCTCCCCGCCTCTCACCCACTCCTCGCTGCTCTGGGGTCTGCAAAGTCCCCTGGGAAATGTTGGCGTCTCACAGGGTTCCCTGACCTTCCCTGTCCTTTAAACACACATACACACCTACGCTACATACACTAATCCTACTCCTGGAGTTACATGCACACCATCCGCCCAATCCTGATGGAGAGTGTAATTTATGTGTGGCAGTGTGGCGATGGATGGAGCGTGTAAAGTAGACATAGGGAAGTGGTTATGATTGGGCCTAATGAGCTCACAGGGGATGCTGGAAGAGACGGAGGTGGCCAATGGCAGAACCGGCTCGGATACACCTCTCTGGAAGGTCCCCGCTGTGTTGAGGCCCTTCTGCTCTCATGGGGATTTGATTGTATATATTAATGTGTGTGTGTCTGGAATTTTCCTGTTTGAAAGTCCAAAAGTCCCTGTGGTCATTATACACTCATTCTGCTGAGCTGGTTTTTGCTGTGCTCCTTGGCATGTGGTAGTTAAGCATTTAGATATCGAATCACATCTGTTATAGCCAAGGTCACTGATATACAGGGAGGCTCACTTGTTTTTGGAGCATTAAATGCATCTCTTGGAGCCAAACAGAGCACATCCATAGAAACTCAGTGATGATCGCTAACACTGCAACAGCGAGAAATGTGGATGTGTGTGAACAAGTGTGTGTGACAGTGTGTCATTCTGTGTGTGTCTCATTACTATGCATCATGTGTCAGTGTTGTCCAGGAGGCTGAGCCTCCATGCGGTGCTCCAGGGGAGGGTTATAGATTACTGGCTGGAACAGGCAGGGGCCAGGGAAGCCGCTGGAGCCCAGACACAAGAACTGTAGGCTGGGCACGGCTATCAGCTCATCAGCCTGTCTCTTGAGGCTGCGGAGCTTAACCTGCAGCAAGGCTCTGATTAACCAGACTAATGACGGTGCAGCCCCCAGCTCCCACTGCCCAACACCATAATCACTGCTTAAGGCCCTGGCCAGTCGGCCTGTCTATATGGAGAGAGAGCAGTGTCACAGCTTAATGGATAAGTCTACTGACAACAACCATTTTAAGGCAGCTGTCAATACTTTGAGCTTTGAGACTCACTTACGAGTCAGGAGCCTGATATATGAGGGGCAGGAATGAGACAATTTTTGTCAGCTGTACCTGCACACATGGTTGAGCGTGTGCACATGAATGAGTCAAATGAGAGTTAAATGAGTGATGATTGATGCCTCATCTGTGCCTCCTTATCTCTAAAGTAAACGTTTCATCAGCACAATGGAACCCTTCATCCTTTGGTAAACACTGAGATCCCGGTCAAGACGCTGCACAAACCAAATGATGTATGCATTCAAGACAAACACAGAAACACTTTTGTTCACTTCCTGCTGCTCCAGAGCATTTACCAGTTAGTGTAATAAGCATACATCGGCAGAGATGTGTGTCTTTTAACTGCCTTTGTGAAGGTTGGAAGGGTAGGGTGGAGGTGCATTTGCTCTACAGACAGAAGAGCATGCCAATAGTGCTTACTGTTCTCTGTGAGTAAAGTCATTTCTGACAACCCTTAAATGAAGCCCCGAGGACGAGGAGTCCTGCAGCAAGATCGCAGACCTGCTTTATGACTGCTGGAGTGTGTGAGTTAGTGACAGGGGTAATAGCTTGGCGTTACACAGGGATTGGGGTCGATAAGTGATCTAGCTACTTTCTGATGTGATTGAGGTGGGAGGCAATCAAC
This sequence comes from Dactylopterus volitans, assembly GCA_901007715.1. NCBI lineage: Eukaryota > Metazoa > Chordata > Actinopteri > Syngnathiformes > Dactylopteridae > Dactylopterus > Dactylopterus volitans. The sequence continues at coordinate 2,265 of CAAKHG010022320.1, forward strand.
ATCTGATGAGCGCACTATCAGAAAAACAAACAAATGTTTATTTCTTCAAGACTTCACTGAAACCAAAGAATATCTTTGCGGCTTGACGTGCAGCCGCCACGAGCCACCAAAGTATAATAAACAAGCAATGTGAGATGAAAATAGCTTTTGTTTGTTTGTTTTTTAAATCGTACAAGAAAAATGTCAATCATTGTTTTGCATTTAATAGATTGTTTGGAGATTGTGGAAGAGTGGCAAATGCAACTGGCTGGCTTCTGGGTCCAACTCAAATTTAATGGCAATTCATGGAGGTGACAAACTGGGGAGATAATGAGGACTGACTCAAAAATATGTGCCAATGTTAATGAAGAATCATGTCACTTATGCAACAATGTGACTTTTTTTGGACAACAATGGAAGTTTATGGTGCGGAGAGAATATCTGTGCCTGGCTCCAAAGACAATAATTTTAAGTTAGTTTGGATCTTTTTTATTGGATTTTTTTTTTTTTTAAAGAAAAAAGACAGTAAATATGTATACATGTGTATGCAGGAATTAAGTTCAGCTGATCACATGCTTACAGGCCTGTTATTTACTGACAGCCTTGACTAAGCTGTCCACATTGCTTCTGATCCCTCATAACATCCAGGGCTTACCTGGAGTGTCCGGACACACAATTCTGTGTTGTTGAATGTGCACAGGTATTCATTTCTGTGTGCAAGTGTGTGTGCGTTTGTGTGTGTGTGTGTGTGCGCAAGCGCACTGTGTGTGTATGTGTTTAGCTCTGCCTTTATAAGTGCCTGTTGATGGCCAAGCAGATCCAGGCATGCACTCATAGCAGCTGTGTTTCTGAATGGATCCAGCGACCATTGTTCTCCTGTCACTAACTCGTCTCTTAGGCCCAAGAGACACACTGCTGACATTTACCAGACTACCGCCCGCCCCATAACTACCCCCACGCCTTATTCTCAATTTCTCTCTCTCCTCCTGCTTCCATCACGTCCCTCACTCACTCTCTCCCTCTGCCACTCTCTCTCCCTCTCTCTCTGTGGCATGCTGTGCTGGGACAGATGCGTGTGCATGTGTGCGCGCGCGTGTGTCTGCACATAAGTGAGACAGTGTTTGTGTTAATGAGTGGCCCTTCAAGGCTATTAAGATAAGATTGGTACGCCCAGAGTCCCTCATTATACAGCGAGCGCTGCCCCGACACAGAATGGTAATTGGAAGGACGAGGCGGGAGGGGGTTAGATGTGGAAATAATAGAAGGATAAACGAGGGATAATTGGGTGGATCGAGAACAAGAGATGAGATTGATCAGGTTGATTTGTGTCTGCAGCGAGAGATGGTGTGAGTGAAGGGGTTAAAGGTCAGGGATTCCTGTATGTACACACACGTATTGTATGAGCGCACACATGACATAAAATACATGCAGGCTTTACATGCATGAGTGAGTGAGTACTCTTTAGGGCTTGAACGCAGTCCATGTAATCTCAGAAGCAATGATTCTGACATGCACACACATACACGCACACACGCACGCACGCACACACACACACACACACTTACACAGAGAGAGAGAGAGAGAAAAAGAGAGAGAGAGAGAGCAAACACCAGAGTTGCAAGAACATGAAAGTAAACGAGTAAAACTAATACTGAGCCGAATCTTTTTCAGGCAGACATTGTAGACATGCAGAGTTAATTCTCTCTATTGGTCCTTCTCTCTCTCTCTTTCTTTCTTTCTCTCTCTCTCTCTCTCTCTCTCTCTCTCTCTCTCTCTCTCTCTCTCTCTCTCTCTATTCTCTCTCTCTTTCTCTGTGTGCGTGTGTGCGCGTGTGCGTGCCTTTAATCTGTCTGATGTTACCTGTAAACTTTTTCACACAATGCGACAACAGCATCACCTGCAGGATGCAAAGTGTAACTGCCTTCTTCCCGCCTCATTCACCTGTGGACCCTCCTTAAAAAAAACACCTAAATACCAGGAAATTTGACATTTTTTTTTTACATCTTTTGGCAAAATTACAATATTTCAAAGTCTTTTTTTGCTATTATAAACTGACTTATGTATTTACAGAGGAGATTTGAGGATGAGGCTGGATGGATATAGATAAGTGTAACTAAGTGTAACCAGAGGAGAAGGCGTTTGCAATTCTGTGATACTTTATTCAAAAAGGGGCACAGTAATAAATGACCAGGTTGCTCAAGAGGCTTACCATTCCCTCTGTATATCTAAACCGAGTGGAAGTGGGACACCTTGACTACTCTACATAAGCGTACAGTGGCATCGATATCACTTTGCTTAACAATAAGTTTGACTTTTAAAAAGTTGATACAACATCAAATAGACCCTTTACATCCTAAGATGTAAACAGTTTCCAACCAACTGTTTTCTGTTTAAAAAAGGGAAAAGAATAAAAGTAAGGTCAGTCTCATTCCAAGCTGAGTTTCCAGCTGAAGCCGTGGTTTTATACCACCATCAAGTGGCGGAACTGTGAACAACCACCTAGAAAGGAGGAGGTGATCTAGTTCGGGCTGAGGAGGATGGTCTGGTGGTTGTTTTGAGGGCAATGGGCTTTTTGTCCAGTTCAAGCAATCCACATTTACAAACTCTTGATGAACAAGCCTGAATGCACAGTCAATTAATTGATTTCCTCAGAGGAGGTTAAACAGCTCTCAAATGAAACAAGTCGGAAATGACATTGTGGGACTGAGCTGTATGAACCCCCACAATCCTCATTTTCATTAAAATATATGCAATTAAAGACAGTGGTGAGACGTTCTGTATCTGTATTCTGTACCAATCCTTCCTGTCAATCAGGTGTGACGTATACTACCAAATTAGGGGAAATCCATGAAAGAAAAACAAAAAAAAGTAGCATTATTTACAGACTCGCTGGCAAAATTAGCATGTTGAACATGTACTGGAATAGAATAGAATAGAACAGGAGGCTAATCAAGAGGGAAAGTGACGAAAAGTTGCAGTTTAAGAGGGTTCAGTTTCGGATGGTGGGGATGCTGGTGAATGGATGAAAAGCTACTTGTATCTTTCTTACATCTGTTTGCACTTTTCGTAATGTTTGACTCACAATCACACGCTTTTTCTCGCCTACAAATCCCTGACAAATTGAGTTGGAGTCGCTTTTACAGCGGCAGTGACGATGAGGAAGAATCCCCCGACTGATTGATCCCGATAACAGCACGTAGCTGCTCCTCATTGGCCGCTGCTGTGATGGACTGAGGAGGGAGAAAGAGGAGAGGGAGGCCGGGCGAAACCATTCAACCAGCCAATACAGATGGACGGAAAAGCATGGTTAGATTAACAAGCACCGGTTCCGGGCATCATGATTTCTAAGAGGATTATGAGCGAATACGTGAATTAGACGACAAGATTACGAATAAAGGTAATTTAGGACTGGATTAGCCTTTTAATCGTATGGTCAGCAACCCCGATTTCACCCCCACCCCCCGCATCCGCCTTACCCCTGAGAAAGATCAGCTGAACAGGCAGTTAGCGGGGACGCGGAGATGCTTTTGGTGACGCCACGATGGAGACGTACCTGCGAACACACCGAGGATTAAGCAATAATTCGGATCCGATTTGAATAGAGACTAGCTGGGTCGCGCTGTTTACTGGCCATGGAGATTCTGCGGAGGCTCGTTCAGCTGTGGATGCTGCTAATCCAGATCGGTCGGCGGGGGGTCTCGCCGAGCCCCACCGATGAGGCAGCACTCCGAGCGGGCCACGGCGAGCACGGAGAACCGGGCCACCAAGAGCCCCACAAGGACTCCTACAGCACCTTCGCCTCCGAGTTCCTGGAGTCCAGATATCTGTCCGATGACGGTAAAGGGCCCCTTTTACTGCAGGTTGATTGACTTTGATTATATTTAGGGGCGCTTTGCACATAGAACAAACTGAGAAGCTGCAGGATGTGAACATGCGCGTCAGTTTTGTGATGCATCGAACCTGTGCTCACTGCGCAGGGGCTTCAGCACCCAGGCCAGCTCCCCGATGGTAGCTGACCAAACACCCCCACCCACTTCTCATCGCAAACACGTTTATACGCACGCACACGCGCGCACACACGCACGCACACACACACGCATGGCCGCATGACTCTGGAAAACAAGCGTCAGTCGTTTTAACTGTGCCTTACTGTGCGTGGGACCAACAACGTGCTGAATTAGCTTTTTTTTTAAAAAAAGGTTTTATCTTTTTTTCTTTTTTTTGCAGGTTATCCATTCCCCACTGCCCCACCAGTGGATCCCTTTGCCAAGATCAAAGTCAGCGACTGTGGAGTAACCAAAGGATGCATAAGGTTAGAGGAGGACAGTCTCTGGCAGTTCTGTCCTTTGGCAAAGATCCAGTGCAGCTGTGGTTCTCCAGGGCTCCTTCATCCTAGATCCTGTGTCCTCACTCCGGAATGCTCAAGCTGAACAGGGGAACTATCCTCTGTCTGGTCTTTGTGCTCTTAAACCTCTAAAATGCATTTAATTATAAAATCTTTCCTTGCTTTAGGAGTCTTCGTATTGAAAACCATTGGGTTTTAATGTTCTCCTCAAGGATGTGTGGTACAACCATACTGAATGTGAATCATGTTTAATGAGACATTTATAGCTTGTATTTTGTTCATGCACAGGTATGGAAAGCCAGGGTGTGATGCAGAGACATGTGACTACTTCCTGAGTTACCGTCGCATTGGGACAGATGTGGAGTACGAGATGAGTGCAGACACTGACGGTTGGGTGGCTGTAGGTTTCTCCTCTGACAAGAAAATGGTGAGACACTGCTCCACCCGCTCTGACTACACTGTTACCATATTCCTCTGATGAATTTACAATATATGTTGTCAATTCACAGCATGCACATTTAATTCTACATCATCATGTATTATCTACCTATTCATGAAGACTTTATTGAAGAGAGAAAATGTCTCCTTGCTCATGTAAATAAGGAAATCATTTACCAGAATACACTGTGGTGTACTTGCATGAACCAGATTTACTGTGTTCATGATTTGAAGTGAATGAGAATGTGACCTTTTTCAACAAACGGTAGGTGTTTCGGGACAACCGTTGTTATTTGTTGTTCCCCCACTATTTCCTCAGGGAGGTGATGATGTAATGGGCTGTGTCCATGACGATAACGGACGTGTGAGGATTCATCATTTCTACAATGTTGGACAGTGGGCCAAAGAGATCAAGAGGAACCCTGCTAGAGATGAGGAGGGCATTTTTGAGAACAACCGTGTGACCTGCCGTTTTAAGCGGCCGCTATACGTCCCCAGGGAGGAAACACTTGTGGACTTGCACCTTTCGTGGTATTACCTTTTCGCATGGGGACCTGCCATACAAGGTGACTCACTGAGTGCCAGGGCGACCAACTTTGCGCATTGTTTTGCCATGATATCTTACATGGTTTTACTTTCTCCCAACAGGTTCCATCACGCGGCATGACATTGACAGTCCGCCAGTCAGCGACCACATGATCAGTATCTATAAATACGAGGACATCTTTATGCCTTCCACCGCCTACCAGACCTTCAACTCTCCACTCTGCTTGCTGCTCATAGTAGCCCTCACCTTCTACTTACTGATGGGAACGCCATAATGAAGCACAGCAGAATAGTAGGGAAAAAAGGGAAGGAGTGATGTAGCAGCAATAAAAGAAGTTGAAATTTTTTTTGTGTGATGCCATACTTAAGCGTGCACTTTGCACAGAGACACTAGATTAGGTAAGTTAAACATTACTCGGAACTTATAGCAAACTCAACAAATATTTGGCACATGATTAGACTCAGTATATTCGTAGTAGTGCCATGTATTAACTGGGTGTCAATACAAAACAAGGATTCTAATAAAAGTTGCTATTTAAGATAGGCCAGTTTCAGTATTTATGGCTTCTACACATTTAAAAATATGAGGAATATACATGCCAATAAAGAAACCTTGCGAGCCTTCAAGATACTGCATGCACATGGAAACCACTGTTGAGAGGAACAAAGGACCGGAAAATGCAACACACCCACCTTTGACTGGTGATGAGAGGACCTCATGTCTTGGCTACTTTGCAAAGGTCCTCCATGGACAAAAAGAAACCAAACAGCACACATACCTTATTGTACTTGTCCCTTTACTTAATGTTTTTTTTTTCTTTAAGGATCCACAGTTTTCAAGATTTCATTTGTCAGAACCGCCCTCTATGAATTTCATTATGTAAAAGATTCTGATTACTTTTTTCAAATGTTTATTACATTTTGCACACATAAACATGCTGATTTTACTTTTCTCTTGAAAGCTTTTTTTTCCGTTTGCCTCATCGGCTGTTGGGTTTGTTTATGACCGCTGTGGCAGCCGTGATGGTGTGTTTTACTATTACAGACTACACACACAGCAGGAGCAAATGGTGGTGTTAAGGACATTTTTGCTGGAACATTGTCTACTTTTCTCAGGTCGTAACTGTAGCTGTTTATTCTGTATTGAAATGGCTGGATACGTTAAGATGGCACCCACATTTAGTCTACAAACGAGTCTACTAGAGAGTCAACAATGCCTGTGCATATGATCAATAAACCATTTAAGAAAAAACAATATTTACAAAAAGATGGACCTGCTCTATGTAAACATTTGCGTCAGCAAAATACTGTATACGGTTATTGAACACCTTTGTTGATTTCTGTGGACCTCAACATCCATTATGAAATATAGGTGTTATATGTGATATGGTAATACCAGCAGAACCATACAACTAACATACTTTGTTCTGTAATGGAAAAAAAAATATGGTCATAGATGCCATATGTTTGAAAAACTAAACAAACATACCCAATATACAGTACTTCACCCTCAAAATAGCTCCAAAGACTTTGCTTTATTTGCTTCAGGGCTCTGAACATTAAATACATAGAGTACAAAAGTATAAAGTGTGAATGCTGAGGTCATCATACACTGTATGATGTCATTTGACATCGCAGTATGTCTTGACTGTCTGACAAGAAGTCCTCACATCAAAGTACACTGATTATTTTCAGCTTTTTATACTTAAAACATTCAGTTTTCTTTAAGCTTCGGCACCAAGAATATTTTTGAGCTCTTTCTACCTTTTTGCATTATTTCAGGTAATTCAAGTCAGCAGTTCAGCATTACCGGTATTTTCTGCGGGAAATGCATTTTTTAAAACATTTTTTTGCTGACTAATTTTGCATATCTACAGCAGAAATCATAAATGCCCAGCTTTTGAAGGGTATGTATTTTCCACATTCTAACTTTTTTTTTTTACAAAAGATTTTTTCTTTTAAATGCCATTTACATGAATGGCATGCTGGGACCATGGAAACTATGTTTTGACTGCATAGACTGTGTGATGTAATAGGGTCATGATATCAAAGCAAAAACTAGATATTTTTTCTGCTGAAGCATTGGCGCTAGGAACATTTATGCTTTATTTGAGCCTTTCTACCTTTTTTGCACCGCGTCAGCAATTTTCACCCCGAGCTTTAAAAATAGCATAAAATGCATTTTTTTTCAATTGCAACTGAAATTCGTTTTTTCATGTAATCTTGTAGTCCAGTCGACATAATATCAAAATGTCTTTGATGGAGTAGTACACAAATATTATATGTGTACGATTTCATCGCAAATATATAACAACAAATAATATGAAAATGAATTAATGAAGTGAATAAAAAATAGGTAAACAAATCGATATGGGTACAATATAAAACGATGGACGTTGGGTTTCTTTTGGACTACATTACCCATGCGGCTCTTGGGTTCTACGTCATCACACGTTTCATGTTTTCCTTCCTCACGCGGGTCCGGAGAGCGTCTGGAAGCGACTGATACAGAATCGGGAAACATGGCAGACGAGGAGGACTCCGCGCCGGACCACGCCGGCGGGTCCCCGGCGGAGGAGCCTCTCAATGCTCGGCCGCACTCCGTGTCTTTCTCGGAGAGCGTCCAGCCGGCCGTCGGGATGGTGAGCCAGCTCCTCAGCCAGCCGTCCTCCCTCAAGTTTGACAAAAACATTAAACAGGCCTTCTACAACACCGGGGCGATGATATTTGTGGCCATTTGCTGCGGGGCAGCTGTCCTGGTCTACTTCATCCTGGAGGCCTTCCTCCGCCCGCTGCTCTGGGCTGTGCTCTGCGGCACCTTCCTGCACCCCTTCAAACACTCCCTGGCTCGGCTCGGTCGCTCATGGCTCAACGGCCTGCAGGACACCGGTACGCCCATCGTGGTGGGCACTCTTCTGGTCCCGGTGAGGTGTGTTAACTATGGGGTGGAAGCGATGGGCAGGCTGGTTCTGGAGAGGCTCACGATGCTGCTGGTGATCGGGGCCGGGGCGCCGCTGGTCTACCTCCTCTACCTGTCCTGGAGCGTCATCGGCATGCAGGTGATCCTCGGCCACGTCTGCGGGATTATCGGGGCCGCGTTGGACTGTTTCCACGCTGTGTGGGTGAGTAATGATGATGAAAGACCCAGGGTGCAGGCTCCACTGGGTGGGCGAGGTCAAAAGTCAGATTCAAACTATGTGATGATATAGAGGAAAGTACATGATGTCCTGAACAGTGAACCATTATATGATAGATTGTTAAACAGATGAGGCAGAAAATGAACAGAAGATTGAGTATCAATCAGTCAATGCTCAGTGTATAAGCCTCTCAAGTATTAATATGCAGGTTTTCTGTGTATTGTAAATTAATGATATTTTGGTTATTATACTGGTTATTTGTAGTGTGAGTCTGGTACAGCTTATATAATCAACTCAGGATCAAGTAGAACTTTGTCGATGGATGACACAATACGACCATGATATGATTCTCTAAATTTCACAAATAGTGATCAATATTACTGGATAGCTTACAGACTAACTTATAGCTGCAGACTTTGTATTTCCTACATTCCATAACTGTTTGCCAAGAAAGCATTTTTTTCTGGGACAGATGCCTCAACTTGTTGGTCATCTGATCTAACTTCCTGTTGTTTTAAGTGCTTGATCAGTCAGTATCTCATCATTTCAGGGCAGCTCTGGGGAGGCTGGACGTAGTGCTGTTACCATAGCAACTAACTACATTAAACCTTCTCATCAGACAGTCCGTCCGTCCTCTAAATTCCTCGTCTATAAATAGGATGGAAAGATTGAGTGAAACAGGCTAAGACCTTTGAGATGATCGGTTTATTACAGACTGCAGCATCGTATTACACACTTCACCCAGCAAACAGCAGCTTATTATTGGCTGCAGACTGTTTGTGGTTAGAAAACAAGCATATTACAATGAATTTGACCACATCCACTCATGTACAGCACTTCTGAGAAATGGCTCTCAGAAAAAATCTGAAAACTAATCAGTGTGTCAGATGACTGGCGGGCTGAAATGGTGGGAATCTATATCAAGATGTTAGCAAAAACATTTTTACAATATCAACGACATGCGGAGGAAGCATTCAAAATTTCATGTGTGAAACTATAAAAAGAATGAAGTTTCGTGATTGCACACAGCTCGTGTGCAACATAAATCATCAGATTCTGAGATCAACTTTTCTTTAAGTTGTTGATTTAAGTAGTGTATGTTAGATATTATTATGGCAATTCTACATTACCACTGACAGTCGATGAGCACTGTTCCTTTTGGATCTTCTCAGGTGTCCACTGTGGTGGCTGGCTACCTACTGGTGGTTTGTTTTAAGTGGAGTCCTAATACCCAGTGCTACCTTAGGACCATGGCTCTTCCTATTTGGGCCATCCTGCTCTTCTACATTGGTGAGTGGGAGAAGAGAGGGAATCCGGAGAACCTGCTGAAACTTGTCTGATGGCATTTCATATATTTTCATGCGAAGTCTGTATTTCTTTTTACCCTGTTTCGCATTATGCCTTCTTTAGTGCAGCAGGTAGCTGATTTAGAGGATGAAACCAAATGCGGAACTTCTCCAAATACTTCTCACATATATTTTTTTGCAATAATAATGAACTTACTCCTTTCAAGTCCATTACACAGAGCAACGTGCAGAGATACTTTGTAAGATGAGAAAGTCTCTAGTATTTTTAGTACACTTGTGGTGTGCTGGAAAGACATATTGACCTGGTGGCGTGAAATGTTAAATGGCCGACGACTTTTAAGAAGTGCCAGGACGAGTGTCTCTACAAGCCTGTTGGCAAACTGTCACAATATACCATTATGCTTTAATCTTCATCTAAATGTACACTTTTCCCATGAAGACCGCACCTTTTGGTCACAAATAAATGTTTTGCTATTAGGAGAATAAATTCAACAGAACTAGAACAGCAGTCAGAGGCAACAGACATCTACAGATGCCATTATCTCCTGTTACATGCCAGTCTGCAACTCTAAACATCATATGCAGTACTGTTTTAGGCAGGTGTGAAAAATGCTGTACAGTAAGTATGCTTTCAAGATTATGAATTTGATTTTTTTTTTTTTAACAAAATCAATTTACAAAATGTAAAGTGAGCAAAAGAGAAGTAAAATCTTAGTCAAATCAATAATTGGTGTGACAACTCTGCCTTCAAACCAGCCTCAATTCTTGTAGGTAAACTTGCACAAAGTCAGGGAATTTGTGGGATTATAGTCCAAACAGGTGCTAATGATCATTATGCTCATATGTAGGTTGAAACACAGTCGTTAGCTGAAACTGAAACAGCTGTGTAGGAGGCCTGAAACGGGGCGAGGAACAACCAAAGACAGTTTCATGTCACAGGCCACAATGTGTTACCATGGCAATACTGAGCACGTCAACAAAACAAAAGGAGTTTCTACTACATCTGCAAGGTCTTTCCCAGGCAAAGATTTCAAAGCACACTGGGGTTTCAAGTTGTTTTGTTCAAGCTCTTTTGAAGAAGCGCAAAGAAACAGGCAACATTGAGGACCTAAGATGATGGTTGGCCAATGAAATTTAATGCAGCAGATGAAAGACACATCATGCTTATATCTCTTCAAAATCGGAAGATGTCCAGCAGTGCCATCAGCTCTTGAAGTGGCGGAAACCAGTGGGACCAAGGTACACTCCTCTACTGCCTGGAGAAGTCAGGTCAGAAGTGGTCTTCAGGGAATTAACAGTGTCCTCAGGGCTGAGAAACACAAACAGATACTTATCCATGCAATACCATCAGAGAGGCATCTGGATTTCCTCCAAATTTACTCTGCAGCAGGACAGTGACCCAAAACATGCAGCCAGTGTCAATAAGAACTATCTTCTGTGCAAAGAAGAACAAGGAGTCCTGGAAGTGGTGGTATGAGCCCCGCCACAGCCCTGATCTCAACATCATTGAGTGTGTCTGGGATTCCATGACGACGCAGAAACATCCGAGCAGCCTTTATCCAGACAAGATCTGTGGTTGGTTCTCCAAGATGAACAACCTACCTGCCCAGTTCCTTCAGAAACTGTATGCAGGTGTGCTTAGAAGAATGATATTGTCTTGAAGGCACAAGTAGGTCACAGCGAACATTGATTTGATATATATTTTTGGGGAATTACATTTTTAAAATTGATAATGAAAAATAAACTATTACATTTTCTAACTGTAAAATAGTCTTACTGTACAGCATTTTCTTCCACACCTGCCTAAAACTTTTGCACAGCCCTGTATGTCTGGATATAGCTCTAAAACTACTTGACATATGTCAGAATGCAATGGGTGGCATCAATAACTATTGTTGTGGAAAATAAGCCCAAGTTTACACGAAAAGATCCGTTTAATATTGTGAGGAATTAATGAAAACGTGAAAAACAAAAACCCTATCTCAAAATGTTACACAAAATGAAAATCCTGGATCTGCTGCAGTGTTTAGCGGGTTCTGTCTTGGCCTCGTCTCCACCCCTCCATTAACTTTAATGAATATCTGAAAATTCAGTAGTTTATCACATAAACATGCTTACTGTGACAAACTAATTGCGATTAATACATAACCTTCACAGAGGTGAAACCATCCCGTGTAAAGGGTCAAGAGACAAGATTTCTCCTAATAATAATTTGAAGTAAAAACTATTGGCCCTTTTAAAACTCCATGGAATACTGAATTTCAAAGAATTACAGAAAAAAAGGGTACCAAACAACCCCGTAGCGTCAAAAAGATGGCTAATTAGTCCTCTGCTTCTCCTCAGTGTCTCTGACTGGTGCATGGAGAGTTCCCTTCTTTGTGGTTGTGGTTATTCTTCTCATTGTGGGCTCCCACGAGAAGCCACCTGTCCCTGGCAGAGGTGAGGAGTCACAGAAACCACGCGCACACACACACACAGCACACACACACACAGGAGTCTTCACTGGTGGTCAGTCTCAACCAGCACATAAGCGTATTGCCCTCTAGCTGTGAGACATGATTGACCTGAAGCGTCAATGTTATTTTCTTTCTGTCCTCAGGAGAGCTGTCAGGCCAGGTGTTGTCATTTGCTGCTAACACGATTTACATGGCGATCTCCTGTAGCAACCTTCAGGTGAAATCTGAGCCCAGTCAAAACTGTGCCACAGGTGAGCTTGCTTACTTGCGTGCATGCGTGTGTGTGTGTGTGTCATAGGTTGCATGGATGTAGCATTCAGGCTTATCATAGTTGCTGCATTGATGAATTTAAATCCAAGCAGAGTGGAGCTCCTTCAGAGCAGGCAACCAGATTCTGAAATAAGAACTGGAATGCATTATTTTTGGACATCAGCATAATCTTTGAGTGTTCATAGAGCTGCCACATAGAAGCCATTGGAAGAACCTTCTAATGACGACAGTCCTGCTTTTATTTGATGGTTTAGCCATGCTGGTTGGCAGTCACCTCCCTCCGTTCTTTATCCTGCCTCCCTCTTCCTCTATGGTGCTTTTTTCACTCTGCTCCAAGATGGTGTGAACACTGTGGGCTCTGGCTACGTTGCCACAACTCCTGGGTTCCCTCGGGGCTCGCGTACATTACCGGCCGGCCTCTTCCAGAGAGAGCGGAGCTCCCACAGAGCCAGTGATATCTACTTTATCCTGCTGGTCTGGGCCATAGTTCTGGTTCAGGTCTGGCTCAACCTGTGGATCTTGCAACTACTGCCGATCCCTGTGGCCGGTAAGACATACATGTGCAAGCGCAAATAAATGCACGCCGTCACTGACTGACTGACTGACTGACTGACTGACTGACTGACTTACTGACTGACTCACTGACTCACTCACTCACTCACTCACTCACTCACTCACTCACTCACTCACTCACTCACTCACTCACTCACTCACTCAACTGTTAAAATGCTGCT
>CAAKHG010022320.1:15747-30681 GCA_901007715.1 Dactylopterus volitans
CTGCCGATCCCTGTGGCCGGTAAGACATACATGTGCAAGCGCAAATAAATGCACGCCGTCACTGACTGACTGACTGACTGACTGACTGAGTGACTGACTCACTCACTCACTCACTCACTCACTCACTCGCTCACTCACTCACTCACTGTCTCACTCACTCACTGTCTCACTCACTCACTCACTCGCTCGCTCACTCACTCACTCACTCACTCACTCACTCACTCACTCACTCACTCACTCACTCACTCACTCACTCACTCACTCACTCACTCACTCACTCACTCACTCACTCACTCACTCACTCACTCACTCACTCACTCACTCACTCAACTGTTAAAATGCTGCTTTCAGTGTGGGTGATGAAGAGGCTGGTCGTCCACTTTGGCCTGAAGAGCTTTGCTGAGAGTACTCTGGCCTCGTGGTGGGCGGTGATGGAGAAGTTTGGGCGTGAGCGTGAGGAGGCCCTGCTGCCAGGACCAATCAAAGGCTTGGCTCAGTTCCTGCTGCGTATTGACACTAAGGTAATGGCTCACCGTAACTCCATATATCTTTAGAGCTTAAACATTCCATACACACACACCCTTCCTTTCCTTTAGAAAATGCAGTTGTAAAACTTCCACAGTGGGACAAGACACAATTAAAATATTCTGTAATGTTATCAAATATATTTACATGGTGACAGATATTTGTTGGATCAGATTCAGAAAGTGTGCAGAGTGCTTTCATTTTCTAGCACTTTATTTCTCACAAGACCTCCAAACAAGAGGGCAGAAGTTTGAGTCGCTGGTGATTTTAGAAACCAAATCACTGTCACAAAGGCCTACAGAAAGAAATGAATACATTTTCTAATGTAAGTGCTTCGTCTTAAATTATTCCCTTAAATAGTACATTAACACATTTAGTGTCATATTCAAGCACGAGAGAAATTACCCATGTGTTCTTTTGATGCGTTTCTCTGTTATTAAAACTTTGTTCACTCACACATTCTTCCCATCACTGTGTATAACATAACATAAACTCTTGGCTTCAAGGATATTTCACGTCTTGTTCCACCTAAACCCTGTTTTCCCATGTTTTTGATTCAGAAGTATGGAAACGAAAATCGTTTCAGCCTTTTCAATATTGAGTGAGAATGCTTTTTCCATCAATGTGAAAGAGCTGCATTTGCAGTCGAGCGTGGCAATTGTCCTCTTGTCAAAAATCATCCACTAAAACGGTTACTGGCAGACTCAAGATTTTGTTTAGATTATCTGACAATTACTTTTATAGGAGGACACATCTGTCCCTACAGAGGCTGTTTCCATTATGTTGTATGGACGTGCAGTTGCCAAAGAAAAAAAAAAAAGCTTCTAATGTTCTAATGGGCACACGTCAACAACAGGCAGAGTGGTGCCTGTTCAGTTTAGAACAACTTCAAAAACCTTTATCATTATCAACCATTTCGACCAAAAAGGAAAAAAATCTGAAAAGCAATCATGGTCTGAAAATACCCAAATTATCCTTTAAGTAGATAATTTGGTGCCAGATAAATTACATTTACTAATTACTTGCCGTTGAGCAAATAAACCATCAATGAAAGCCAGTAAAAGTCTTGAAGGTTTATGCTATGTGTTTGTAATCACAATGATCTGCACCCACTGTATAGCCTGTCCACACTTCCCTTATGGCCTGTGGTCAACGCCTGCCTGCCACGCTCCCCCCTCTCGTTCCCCGTGCTGTCTGCACCCAAACACAGGTTGTGTCCTTGTTGCACGGGTACATGTGCTGACTGCTGCACAGATCTTTCCGATAATAATATTCCCAATGTCTTTATCTTTGTCTCCTCCCCAAGCTCTGGCATTGGCTTAACAAGCAGGTAATGAATTGAAGGAGCAGAGTGCCGAGAGGAAGTGAGACTGTGAAATATACGTGTGTGTGTATGTGCGTGCGTGCGTGCGTGTGCGTGCAAGGAGATGAGCGAGGAAGCCAAAGGAAATAACATGGTGATGTGCGTGTGGGTGTGTGTGTGTGAAGGTGTGAGCACACCTTGTAGTAGCTTGGACTGGCGCTTTACCCCATCCACTGCAATCACCCTCCCATAATGTCTGATTGTCTGTCCTCCTGCTGCTGCTTTCCCGCTTCTTGCTTTTATTCTGACAGAAAGCTACAGTGAGGGGGAGGGGGAGGGGGGGGGGCTGAGAGTGTGTGAGCTGCATGGAAAAATGGCTGATGTAGACAGAGCGGTGGAAAGTGGGAGTAAGGGAAGTGTTTCTTATTCAGTTCTTAATGAAGATGGAGGAGAAACACTGACCATTTTCTTCCCTTAACAAACCTCAGAGAAATGTGATTCTGGAGGTATTATTTTGGGAGAAGGGGCATCGGGCCGAACATGGACAAAAAAAAAAAATGGAAACACCAAACAGTTTGTGAATGTGATGTTCCAGCAGTTCCATGCTGTGGTGTGACATGGAGGTTTTGTCAATACTTCTGAGGATGTTCGACAAAGAATGCTTTCTAGGCATCATCTTTGCTCAAATGATCAGTAAAGTTCAGATCCTGAATCCTGGGATGGTCATGATAAACCAACCGAACATGATCACTTGCTCATGCTGGTGCAGATTAAGATATTAAACAGTTACCAACAGGATGTGTTTAAGGGTTAGTCTGACCCATAGACTGCATAGAATAACTGGACAAATTCAGACTGATATCACCCATTCGTTTGTGGACTCTTAAGCCTTGCTTTTTGCCCATTGCTTTTTTTGGCTCATTGCAATTTGTCTATCCGGTATTTTACTGCAAATGGGACCAAAATTTACAAAATGAACATTTTGGATTGTTTGATTGGATTTTGATTTAAGAATACAAAAAAAAAAGAATATTTTGTATTGTTTAACGGGGTCTCGACATGATGGAGGACGTGATCAAAAAAAGGTTAAAAGGGCATTTTTCATTTCATCTCAAATTCAAGATAAACTGACTTGCTGATTTTTTTTTTTACATGTATGTGTCTGTTGAGGCAGCGTACCGGAGAGTTGTCAAGATTTTATCACCGCAGTCTTACACTGTAACATACAAGACATCTAAGAAACTCTAAACTCGAATAACTATTCTGAAGTTGATATTTGCTCATTGGCACTCAATACCTGAGTTTAATTTCCTGAATAACTCAGAACTGTTTGAGATGGTGTTTCCATTTTTTGTTTACCCTCTCCTCTACTTAATGGATTTAATTCACATTAGTCAGCATGCAAAGTGTAATTCACTTCCCTGAAGGTATGGAAGGTATGGTGATGTAAGAACCTACCTACCTACTGTAGAGGCCATGGATGTAAGACAGTGAATATGGAAAAACAGTCTTCTAGATTACACACTCTACTCGCCATATCAAGTCACCATTTAATATTATAAAAACCATCGGGACATATTTTCATAGGCTAGAGTTGTCCACTCTTCCAGCAGTTTGCCTTTGACATGTGGACACACAGGGTCTGACTGAAGTTGATATAAGTAGACCCTTTATATCGTTTCAAAGCTCTGCACCATCTCACATGTATCCTGTGAAAGACTGCTGGACACTGTTATATAACAGTTACAATGAAATATATTTAGGGATAAAAAAGGCAGACATACAGCCTAAATTTTCCCTTGAAAGTTTCCACCGTGAAGTGCAAGGATGTGTATGTGTGCAAATGCACTGCCGGCTTATTAAAGTCAACTGCTTATTGTCTTCAGGGCCCAAGGTGCTACCTTTTAGATCCAAAACATCATCACATTGGAAGGACGCAGGTGTCTCCATGTGTCTGATCACTGTATGTTTTTAACTCCATCACAGTAGCACTGACTTTGTGTCTGCTGCTTTTTAGCACCTCACTCTCTTGTACTCCTCCACTCCCCTGATCCCTTTTTGTCTCTTTTTCTTCTTGTCTGCATCTTGGTCCTGTGTCTGCAGATGATTGTGTGGTTGGAGCGATCCCTGGATAAAATCATCAGCATCTTCATCATCTTCCTTTTGGTCACGGGGACCCTGCTTATGGCTCTGCTTCTCACCGCTATGGTACTGTGTTTGTTCCTTTTTAATTGATGGCATTGAGGAAATGCTGGCATCGCCTTGAATATGAACTTTGATTGTTCCAGGTTCACCATGAAAGTGCACACATTATTGAGGTAACCAGTAACCTCATCAATGAGACCGTTTCCAACCATCCAGAATGGGCAAAGTATGAGACCTTTTTTTTTAAACGGTTTTGTGTTTGGAGTTTGAGATTTGTCTCTTAACCACTTGAGTGCCATTGCCCTCCTCTAGTTGGCTTCCAGAGGCTCAGGTGGTCCAGAGGGCGTTGAATTCAGCTGCTACTAATGTTTATCAACATGGGAGAGAGTGGATAACACAAAAGGTAACAATATATTTTTTTATTTTTTAATACGGAGGAAATTCGGGCTGACAACAAATCGCATTTTCAGTGGCAAGTGAACATGCTCGTTTAATGCTCACTGCTTTAAATTAGATCAAATCACTTTATTTACATCAAAGACCTTAAGTAGCACCTGCTAAGCACCAAATAAAAGTACTTTTTCCAACAAGTCACAAAATACAAAACAGTCTCCACTATGTCTTTAATGTAATTTTTTTGGTTAGCTATTTTTTTTGAGACTTTGCACACTCAAATGGCCAAAAAGGGTCTCTGAAGGTTAAATTGAATGATTTTGAATAACTCTTAATTTCCTGTAACATGTAATTACGTCCGTCATTACTTTCATGTTCTGTCACTGCAGAACTTCAAATAATCTGATGCTGATTGTGGCAATATCCCATTCATTTTGACATTTGCAGCATTTTTGAATAATTAAATACTAAAGTCAGTAGACATTGGTTATTCAGTGCTTGGTCATCATCATTGCAGTATTGAGCATATTTTCCTGATGTTATGCAGCTGCAGGAGAAATGTAAAACCTTCGTATATGAGTGGCCTGTTATGCAACGATTCCTTGTTCTTCTGCTTCGTGTGCAGCTCCATAAGATGTTAGGAGACAAAGTGAACCACACGGCTGTGATTGAGAAGCAGGTTTTGGAGCTTTGGGACAGACTCTACCACTCCTGGTTTGTGAAGGTACACTAGCATGACATTTGCAATCTCTTGGAAGTTTCTAACTTAGTATCATGTAATTTGACACATAATACTATGTACACATTTCCAGAATACGACCCACTCTGGACGGCATCGCGGTCACAAGATGCTGGTACAGAGACAGAACAACTGGTTAGTGGACATCTTGGACTGGAAGGACATTGCCTCCTTTCTGCAGGAAAATATTGAGACTCTGTGGTCTGTAAGTATGTGTGTGTTTAAAGACCGTCTGCTCTATGAGGCAGAGCCTAACCCTAGCACACCATGTCATAAAGCTCAAATGATCGCAAACTGGTTTCTTGAACGTATCAGTAAGTTCACTGTACTCAAATGGCCACAGTCACCAGATCTCAATCCAATCAAGACCTTCGGAATGTGGTAAAGCGGATGATTCACTTCATGAATGTGCAGCCGACAAATCTGCCGCAGCTTTGTGATGCTATCATGTCAGTAGCTGCGTTTCCATTACATTTTTCCGCAAAATAAAAGCGATATTTATCAAATTTCGACAAAGTACAATTGCGATTTGCGGGTGTTTCCATTGAATGGTGTTCAGTGCACAAGCGAGCCGTCTGCCTCTCGCGAGCCGTGTTTGAATGGCCGTTGCCTAGCAACGAGGTAAACTTTGAGAATAGATTAACGGCGAAAGATAAAGGTATCATAATCCCAAGTAAACCTAGCGTTAGCATATACGCTTATGTTAGCACGTTTGCTAACTTCGTCAGGCCGTATAAAAACGAAATAATTGGGACTTACCCATGCTGTTTATGACTGACGACATTGCTTGCACGATGGGTCGATGACCCAAAATCGAAGAATTTGAACTTTATTGGAATCTTCCCCCCGGCTCCACTTTTGCTTGAAATGAACTGGTCACATGACCCGCTGACGTAGAATTGCGAGAATAGTGTTTCCATTACACTTTTGCGATATAATTCTATATCGACACGTCTGAAAACCACCTCATGAGAGCGTAAAAGCTTTTTAGCGATATTTGAGAGCTTTTTCGAAATTTAGGTGTTTACCAGTTTTCTATTGCGATATTTAGGTTTTGCGCAAATCTATGGGTAAGCTAGTTAGGACAAAATTCTCTGAGGAATGTTTCCAGAACCCTGTTGAGTCTATGCCACCAAGAATTTGTGCTGTTCTGGAGGCAAAAAGTGGTCCAGCCCTGTGTGAGCAAGGTTTACCTAGGAGAGTGATCAGTGACTGAAAGTCCACCATATAAATCAAAATTAATGGCAAAATTATCCATTTTGCACATTCATAACTGCACATTGCACATTCATTTACCAGTATACTTTACAAATTCATAGGCTGATTATGACAGTGAAGTGGTTGTCTGCCATCTGCTGTCAGTCAAACAAGACTTTGCCATGTCCCCCTAGGCTGACACAAAAAGACCATTTCTGATGACTGTTTTCCCTCTTTATTGGTTTAATAAAACAAAGCGGTTACCAATTTACCAAAAAAAAACATTTTGTTGTTGGCTCCAGAAAAGAATGACTGAATATGACATTCTTTTGCACCTCGATGGTGGATGACATGTTTTTTGGCCTTTCTGCAGATCCTGGAGTCCCTTTGGGTGGTAATGAGCAGGAACGTCGGCCTTCTCATCTCCACCACCACCACTCTCCTGACGGTTTTGTTCCACAGTGGCACGGCACTGCTCAACTTTGCCCTCAGTCTGGTATGAAACATGGATCACCCGCTCAAAATCACACGAGCTTGTAGCAATCACAGGACCAAGTAAATCAGACTGTGAATTGCTTACCATGTATGTGTGCAGGTGATCTTCTTGACCACCCTCTTCTACCTGCTGAGCTCCAGTGGAGAATACTACAAACCTGTCAAATGGGTGATAAGCCTAACCCCCCTTTCCCAGCCTGGACCTTCATCTAATATCATTGGCCAATCTGTAGAGGAGGCCATAAGGTAGTCACGCGCGCGCCCGCCTGCCCCCCAGCCCACCCACACCCACACCCACACACACACCCACACCCACACCCACACAAACACACACACACACACACACTGCTCCTAACCCATTATTTCACACACACTTTTTTTCTTCTTCTTCTCTTCGGGATGCTGCCGCAAATCGGCAAACAAACCACTTGATATGAAACAGTGAAACAACTGTTTTAAATGTAAGAAACTATTTCAATGTGGATTTACGCCGGACGGTTTCTGCCTGCATACTAAATGATAAACAAGGAGAATGTGTCCCCGTTTAATCAGAACAGAATGTTCTTTCTCTCTGCGTTCAGACCCCTTCTCATCTGTTTTTCTTTACTTGTGAAAAGTAAAATCATTTGTCAGGAACACTTTCAATAACACTTAAGATAAAGTAAAAATGAAGCTAATTTTTTTTTCTTTCCTCTTTTGCTCTTTAGATATGGCCCCGTCTTGGAGTCCAACCAAACCTGCGGGTTAGTTTCTAGCCAAAAGGTTTTTCAGTCAGTCACCGAGTTTGTCGTTCAGTCAGTGTTCCAGCAGTGTGATTCATCTGCCTCAGTCTGCCAAGTTACAGTAGACTCAAGGCTCACAGCGCTGGTAGAACAATGGGGCAGGAAGGATGCTGGCCGACCCTGCGTAGCATCAGTTGCCACTGTTCATATTCATTAGCAACGCCGCTTATTCTGAACTGACTCCACGGGATATTTAGGCCATTTTCACACCCGCATCAGCATGTGTCCAGGGTGATCCCATCTCGGGTGGGCAGCTCCATGTACGCAGGAGCAAACGCAAGGCATTAAAATGTGTCTGACTTTATATGCGAATGAACGTGCATAATTTGCGGCTGCAAAGACCAAATGGTGGTGGTGTTGTTGTAGTTTGTGATTGGCAGGCAACAATAATGTAAATATCACTCGATGACAAACCCACTTTTCAAACACCTATAGATAATGATAAAAGAAGGTGGTGGCATGTGGATATGTGTGTATTTCCGGCCTTGAATGTGGCCAGGGACACATTTGCGTACACACTGCTAAAAGACGGTGGCCCCTTGTGGCCCGGACCACCTCCAAATGCGGCTGGTTAGCACCTGAATATTCTCATTGACATTCTCGGAGCCCTCTCGCTGTGAGGCACGTGGAGTCTTATTATAGCATGTCCCCAATTAAATGTCAGGGCGTTGCACTGATGATTTGATTTAATGTGGGTTTCTTGTGGGATGTACTGTATTTAATGAGGGTAAAATTAATGGTGAACCTCAGTGTAGCACTAATGGACAAAAAAAAGAAAGAAAAGAAAACACCCACACAGATGTACAAGAGACCAAGATGCACTCAAAACCACCCAGCGGAGGACCGATCTTTTCTGTCTCTCATCTCCAGCTCGTTAGCGGTCAGACATACTTGACGCCCACACATGCCGCCGCCAGCAGCCACCACTCCAATGGTTTGCCGGAGCACCAGGTCGCCAGTTCAGGAGTTGAAGGATGGATGGGGGAAGAGAGGACCAGTAGGGCAGGGTTGACTGCTGGGAGCCAGACTGGGGCCGGCAGGGAGGAGATGAGAGGGCGTCCTCACCCAGCTGAAGACCTCTCCAGTCAGCCGTCGGGTCTGAGTTCTACCCTGCAGCACATTGTCCAACAGCTGGATATCCTCACGCAGGTCAGTCATCACTGCAGGCCCCGAGGGGGTCAAGCCCAGATACTGAAAGGATGCGAGGTCCACAGAAGGCATCAGGAGAATGAAAATGTGACGAGTGGTCACGTGCCGTGTGTTTCACAGGCCAAGACAAAGTAACAGCCATGTTTGCTAAAAGTGACTTTCCCGTACAACAAAAAGCGCATTCTCAAGTCTCGCGGGGAATGTGTTTACCTTCAAGCGCAAAGGTGAAAACCTGATCATTCTACTATGCAACAAGAACGCTGGATTCCTGTTTGCAACCACAAGCTTCCCATATGCAACAGTGAAAATATTTTTTCTTTCTAATGTCATTTTTTTATATATATATATTTATAAATTCTGAAAGTGTTTTCTGACTGTTGGACTGCCTCTTTGTACGATTACAACTGTACTGTTATTGTATGATCTGGTGGCTCCCGGTATCAA
Source organism: Dactylopterus volitans (assembly GCA_901007715.1). Taxonomy (NCBI): domain Eukaryota; kingdom Metazoa; phylum Chordata; class Actinopteri; order Syngnathiformes; family Dactylopteridae; genus Dactylopterus; species Dactylopterus volitans. The sequence continues at coordinate 24,920 of CAAKHG010022320.1, forward strand.
GGCCGAAATATTGCCATCCTGAACAATAAAACAGATAGTCCACTGTGTTATTTTTTTCTGTGGTAGTGATATATTTGGTTACAAGGCACTCATTTTTTTCTCTCCCTCTCCTTATTTTCTTCCTTGACTATTTTCTTTGTCCCTCCTTTCACTTTTCTCGACTGGCACAGACCGTATCAGTGCTGGAGGAGCGTCTCACCCTGACTGAGGACAAGCTGAAGGAGTGTCTCGTCAACCAGTCCCACATTCTCAGTGACATTCGAGCATCATCAGGGAGGCGGAGAACAGCGAGCGAGGGGACGGATGGGTCGCCTGCACGTTTCACCTGAGGACGACCTCGCCGCCGCGACCACGGCGCAAACACACGGCCCGGATTGTACTGTTCAACCCAGAACTGCTGGACGTGTGGCGATGTGTGTGTGGTCTTTCAGTGATTTACTCAGGATTTGGGTGGGGTGGAAGAGTGTGTGCGTGCGCGTGTGTGTGTGTGTGTGTGTGTGTGTGAGTTTTCCTACCACTTATGTTTGCATGATATAAATCAGTCACATTGTCAGGGCTTACCTCTCTTTAGGGGGCATTAAGTCATTAGAATTTAGTGTGAAGACTTGGTATAAGGTAAGGAAACAAATGTAAGTCAATGTGATTTCCTGTAGAGTGATGAATGACTCGAATTTGTGTGTGTGTGAGAGTGTGTGTGTGTGCGTGAGTGTGTGTTCACGTCTTTCTCCATGTCTTTCCTCACCTCTTAAGGATATCCAGCTGTGCAGCCAAGCACAGGACATTCCATTTCCCTTTCGGCATGTAAGTTCGATATGGATGTTACATGCAATCTGGACAGCTGCAGCTATGGAAACAGATGGTGCTGGTCTGCCGTACGAACCTAGTGCGGATGTGTGTGTTTCTATGTGTAGATTTGTATATCAGCGAGTGTTTCAGCAGTTGGTATCTTGGTGTCCGCAGTAATGTTTTTTTTCCCCCCTAATCTAATCGTGTCTTCACATAATGCAATGCCATTTTAATAGCCGCGCTCCACATTGCCTCAAATAAACTTCTTAATATAATTTTTATAAATAAATGATACATTGCTCTGATGCAGCTTCTGTAGTTTGACCAGACAAAAGCTAATAAAAAGCTGCTTATACTTTTTTAATCACATTTTGATCATGATTAGTGTCTGCAAATCTGAAATGAATTGAATGAGCGAAAGGGCTTCCAGTTGAGGTCATTGTCATAGCTCTGCAAATGTTTTTGTGCTCTGAATCTCCTTTATATATAATTGCTGTTTTATAGACCTTGATTGTGAAAGGTCACACCACTGAAGAATGTGTATTTAAACATTGGTTGTCTACTACAAAATAATTGGTCAGTGTATTTGACTCTTGACAGGAGTGTTGGTGGGTCAGAAAATTGTGAATGGGGGTGAACAAGCGGCACAAAAGGAGTGAAAAGTTTACCATTTGAGATTGTATGTTATTTTAGAGCGACGATAGCTGATAATGGAGTGAGTGTGTCTAAAATGAAATACTAAATCAGAAGCATAGTAAACAGCTCGCAGAGTAAACATCTAATTCGATGCCATTTATTTAGTATTAAATGCCGCACAACCGACTTTTAAATGCATGTCTGGCGCGGCGAGGCTGCCACTGCAGGGCTGATGTCATTTGGGTCAGCTCGTGCATGTGATGCCGCCTCTTGTCTCCACCAAAGACGCCTCTTGTTCCCACCAGTGACTGTGAAACGGCTTGGCCCTGCTCTCTCCCCAGCACGGAGACTTTGTGTTTTTCCAGGGGCGGAGATGTGGCGAGCAGCATGGTCAGGTCGGGAGGAAGTAGTAAAAAAGCCACACAAAGGGGGAGCGCGCCACTGGCTGCTGTTTGTACACCACATCCTTCGCTTCCTCTCTGGCTTTACTGATTTTCTTCCTCCAGCATCTTTTTTCTTTACCCCAGTTACATTAAAAAAAAAAAAAAGAGGGAGCAGCTGAGGGAAACGAGATCCACCTCACCCACAGCAGATGGGAGGCTGGTGGAGTTGTGGGAGACCCGCAGCTCCCTGCTGAGTATGAGAAGGACGGAACGCAGACTTGGGTGAAGTCAATAGGCCGAAACATCAGTTTGGAAACATTAATATCAGTATAAAACTGTATAAAATGAGTAGGTTTTTGCAATGGAAAGGCAATCAAGTTAAATCATGTTAGTCATCATATTTAGACTCGTTTCTGGAGAATTCTGAAGTACTCGCATTAAATAATGGGACCGACCAGTTTTGCCCTGATGGTCCCAAACTCTTATTTTGGTTTCCGCTACATTAGAGCAGACAAACAAACCTTGCTGCAAAACTGGTTTGTGTACAAACGCAGGACAGAGAGTCAAATGCAAGCAGTTAATGACCAATTTCCAACTTCACTTCCACTTCCAGCTTATTAGCTGCACACAGGCCTCATTTACAGATTGCAGTGTAAACCCCAGTGCGTGTTTGGTACACTGTGAACTTGAGCCCATAATGTGTTAACAGTTTCCTGCAGGAGGGACTCCTGTTGATATTGAGGAAGGGTGTTTGTGTTTATTTGTTTGTCCTTGGGTTTATAGCCTGGAGAAACATGGAGGCTGACGGCCGTTATGTTGTCTGATATGTGCTGACGCGCTTTTGGTCAACGCTAATGTTTTATTCCTCTAATGATACGATATAAAGTCCTCAAGTTTCTTGGATCAAGCAAATGCAAGGATGAATAAAAGAGCAATGACAGTGAGGGTGGTAATCCATGGTTTTTTAACATTTCAGTGTTCCGGCTAGTTTTAAGCGTGTTCCTACTGTTTTAATTGGTCGGAAGAATTTTACTAGTCTGGATTTCAGTGTGTTTCGCTGACCTCAGTGGGGGTCAGGATGCTGTTTCAGAAACTCTGCCCCCTAACAAGACACAGATTGTTAGCAAAATATTAGTTTTGGTTTCCGTTATCTGATCACTGTATATGTCACCGTTTCACCGTGCAGCTGGCAACAGAAACAAAGCACAAGGTGAACATTATCCTCAGATCATAGGGCTTCTTCTCCTCTTCTTCTCCTCCTCTGCCGCTTCCTGCCCGCGTCTGAAAAACAAGAGGATTGTGTTTTAGGGAATTCCCCCTCCACCCCCTCGGGATGAGGCCAGGGACAAAAGAGGAGGGAGTGGAACAACAGATGAGTGAAAGACAGAAGAAGAGGGGGAAGACAGCAGAGGAGTGGAGGACCCTGCACCTATTGAGTTACACCCAGGATATGACCTCAACGGTGTGCTATGACCCCGGCTCGTAAACTGTTTTTCTTGTTTTGATTCCCTCGTGCCTGCCCGAGGGCGATGCTGCTCGCTCAGGGCGCGTTGTCCGCCCACGGCGCTCGCTTTGCAGGTGGTGACAGCCGATTGGGCGGGAGACAGGTGGCGCCCTGCATTGAAAGGCCGCCGTCTGACGCAGGTCTTTCCAAACCAGACTGTGCTGTCCGGCGCTGGTCCGATCGAACCTGCTGTGAGTATTAGCTTGCTGCTGAAAGACCTAATTACTATAAATACTGCAAATACTCCTAAAAAAATGAGCAGTCCAGGTTGCTGTAGTGATGGGGAGCCCTTTTTGTGCATCCTATCATCCCCCCTCCACCCCCCCGGTTAGTGGGAGTCACTTTTTATGTCATGCTCAGGTTTCCCCGTTGCCGGGCATGAAGTGCACAGTGACTGACTGTATTTTATCTACTGTGCACACCTTTTTCACACTGCGACACCTGTTCAAATAGGTGCAGAAGGGGGGCAGGTAAACAGTGAAGTCTGCAGGCCGTTCAACCAGTGGCACCTCTGTTTGCTCTTTATGCCTCTGTTTGACTTCACCTTGGCCCGGAACGGGGAGGGTTTACCAGCCGGCTTCCACAACCTCGCTCACTCGCTAAAAAAAATAAAAAAATAATAACAACACGGAGAACAGGTTGTCTTGTTTACACGACTGACAGTCAAGTTCTTACTGCTGCTCGTGTAAAAAAAATAAATTACCTTTCCCAAAGTCAGACAAAATTGCAGTGGATGTGTGTTGTGGTGACAGATTTGGTAGATGCGGCACCATAATTGATGACAGGAAACGGTGAAGAAAAAAATGCGTGATTGGCAGAAGCAATCAGCCGTGACCTGTGGCATCTGGGTCACTAATCATTTTCAACTTTTGCCTCACATTCAAATGAAACTACGACTTTAAGCTGCTGCTGAAATGTGTTTTACAACTGAACTTTGTTGACTGCGGCTTTACTCTTGAGCCAAAGGACTTCAGTATTAGTGTTCCGTGACTGTTAAAATCAGGCTGAGCAGGTTTAGGAAAAAGACCGTAATCAAAAGGTTAGATAACAACATAATTGACTCCCGGAACAATGAACCATGGGGCGGCCATTCATGCAAACGGATCACCGCGTGATCTGCATGTTTGATGTTGTGAAAAATGTGACAGCTTTCACCTGACATGCCAAATGGTTTGTCACGCAGAACCGTACGGGGAGTCCGGTCCTGGAAAAGGGCAGGCACTCCAAAATAAAAAAAAAAATACCAGGCAGGTGATTGGATGAGCCAGCTGCCTTTTCATAGGCAAACCGCAAACAATTTAGATGGATGTGTAAACATTAAGGAAAGCCTTCGCCAACGTTGTTTGCTCTGCGTTTAATGAACAAAAGCTTTCCAGTTCATATATAACTACACTTGCTAACAGTAAACACGCCTGTAGCTGCCGTCTGTTTGATGCGGGTTGTTCTGGTCGCTGGTGGCGCAAACACTGCGGGTAGCAGCCTCGCAAGGTGAATTTGACGGGCTATTTGGGAAAAAAGGGCACGATATGTGCCTTCGAGGGTAAACTCTGACACCTGACCGTTTGCGGCCCAATTGATTCCTTCATACAGTCAAATATCAAAGCTGTAAATCTGTTGAGGGGATATCAACAAAAAAAAAAAAAAGGATCTTCACGCGCACTTGGGACTGTAAACTGTTCTGATGTCCTCCACGTTGTCAGTCACAGCCGTGGCAACTGGCAACAGGTGCCGATCCAGACTGCAGCTGACCGGATGAAAATCACTGACCTAGATCACAACTCTGTGATCTCTTTAAAAACCCCACGACCATCGTGGCTCTTCGTCACTCCGCCCCTCGTTTCTCCGATGCGCGTCCTGCAGCAAGGCGCGGGCGCACAAACGCGAGCGGCGTCGAGCCCGAGGCGGAGCAGCATGCGGGGGGGGGGGGAGAGGACATCTTTGCAGACTGGTTGCGGCCTGTTTTTACAAGACTTAGCGCGCTGAAAGCTTATCTCCGGTGGAAAGGAAGGGGCGGGGGGGGATCCAGAAAAAAAAAGAGGGGGCAAAAAGAGAGTGAGCATGCACAAGGGGGGGAAAAAAAGCTGACTTCCGCACGGGCAAAGTTCAAAGGGACCTCCGCTCCTGCATGATCTGTTTGTTGTCATTTGATCCCTGAGTTGATTTTCTATCTGGCTCTCATTCTCTGCCGGCCTTCCTGTTCCTCCCTCCCTCCCTCCCTCCCTCTCTCTCTCTCTCTCTCTCTCTCTCTCTCTCTCTCTCTCGCTTTCTCTCATTCACAGGGTGAAGCACCTACACAAGGCCTCCGACAACAGGTTTACCCTTCTCCCTTCCTTTTGCGAGCCATAAAAATGTTATTTGCGCCCCCCCCCCCCCCCCCCCCCCTCCCCCGCCCCCCCCCCCCCATCCTTCCCCCCCCCCCCCTCCTCCTCCCCCCCCCCCCTCACACCCCCATC
>CAAKHG010022320.1:32835-47090 GCA_901007715.1 Dactylopterus volitans
TAAGGGTAATTTCAGTTTTCTGCGGCGAATTTCGAGGAAGGCAGATTTCCAGTGTTTGGATTTTCACTTTTCTCTGACGGATGCATTTTATTTAGCCGCCACACGCAGTCAATAATATTCCCCATGTTTATATATATATATATATATATATATATATATATATATATATATATATATATATATATATATATATATATATATATTTTGAATATATATATATTTTGAATATATTTGGAGTTGAGTTCTAATTGACTTAATTTTCAAGTTTATTACACTTGAGGTACGATTACAAATAATGTACAACTGTTGCCTTCAGTGTCACATTGTAATCATCAGTGGATGGCAAATGCATGTAAAGACTCTGATTGCAACACAGATTAAAGTATTTTAGATGTATTTTTAGATTTTTTTTATTTTGATTGTCCATCCTTTTTAAGATTGGCAGGTTTTTGTCTGGTTTTTGCAAAAGCACACTCAATCTATCCACTGTTTCATTTTCATCCACAGTAGTTTGATACCTCATTCCCCTTGCAAATGCATTTTGACCAAAGATCTCCTCTTTGGTCCTCCCTAATCAGCACTCCAGCCTCATGGTCGTCGTCCTGGCAGCCTGGTAATCCTGAACAAATCAGCAGACATGGGACAAAACATGACCTCCGTGCTGAAGGTAATTCATAGGAATACACGGAAAACCCAGATGGCTTGATGATGAAAACCACACGCACCGCTCCCCATCAAGTTGAAATCATTTTGTTTTCCGACACATTCCTCCATTTATTGCTTTTTCACACAAATCAGCAATCGCCTACGACCAAAATGGTGGATAAAGTTCGGAGAGGATATGCACTTTATCGATCAAGAATAAATCACGTCGTCACAATCATTTCTATCAGAAGAGGTGAAAGAATGTTATTCCAACTTCATGGGCAACGGTGAATTATGAATTACCAGCGGCCGTAAACAAGCGATTAAATGCTTTTCTTCCGCGGGCTAACAGGTGCGCTAAGAGGCTTACGCGAGCCGTCAGGTAAACACGCTCGCAAGCTCGTTATTGATAATCTCGGGCACAATGCATGCCGGTACGTGTAGGCAGTGGCGGGCGTCGTGGGTCAGGGTCGACTTATCTTCCCCTCGGAAAGTTTTATGCGCCCAACGTGAGCTTTTCGGGATGAGAAGATGAGCCGTTATCGGCCAAAGCTCCTCGCTCGTTGTGTCCGGCGGCGTGATGGACGGGCGGCCTGACGCACCGTGAGGGCGGCGACTCTCTCTCTCTCTCTCTCACTCGCTCTCGTAACTGTGTCACTTGGATGCTCTCTCCTTCACTGTCTGCTTCCCTCTCTCGCTCTCTCTCTCTCTCTCGCGCTCTCTCTCTTCCCCTCTCGCTCTCGCCAGGCCTCCATGTGTCTGCTCAGTCATGTGTTTGGCTCCAGACTCGAGGATCCTCTCCCGGTTAATAGTTTTTCGCTAAGCCTGCTGTCACAGCCTGTCCATCCACCGTCTTTCTCTGAAGTGGGGATGGCACTCATCCTGATCACGGCGCCCTGAGGTTTATCTCTGCCCGCTCCGTGCCCGATACCTGCATGCGGAGGATTCGGGAATGGCTTTAATCGGTGTTTGGGAACAGCGCAAAACATATTTCAAATTTTGCCCCGACTCCACGGGGGGAGAGCAGGGAGCATGGGGCGCTCCAGGCAGGTTAAGGGAGTGAAATGCTGACTAAGGTGGTTTCAGTTGAGACACAAAACACAGACGTGGGTGCAGGGTGAGAGGTTTCGGGGGAACTGAAGAAAGATTGTTCATTTTTCTTATCTTGAACGTTTGTGTTTTTCTCGATAGGTCTGGAGAGACAAATGAAAAACGGGGAGAGTTGAAAGTGAAAAATTGGAAATGAAATCAGTCAAACTGAACCTTAATCAGCGTAAAGCAGGATTTACAACCTGCCAGTTAAGTCAGTGTTCGCATTGATTCCGCTGCATTAAAGTATTCATCCTCAAGATTTTATTGAAATAAATGGCTCCTAAGTCACTGGCTGTCGCCGAATGAGGATGAGCCTACAAAAGTGTGATGCACGAATGAAAGCAAGTTTATTTTCAGTATATTCTGACTGAAGGAGCTGGGTAGGGCATAAAACAAAATGTTATGTAAAGTTATGATTACAAACCAATCAAGGATCCGCTATTTCCCCCCAACTTTTTAAGTCATCACAGAATATATTGTTTTTGTGAGTTGGCTTAACACTGTGTCCAAAGCATTTTTAAACTGTATTAATTCGAAATGTTGCATGAAGTAATGGAACAAGAAGGAGCAGTCACATTGAGCTTTTAGTTTCGGGAGACCCATGAGGGAAAAAATGAAAAGAACTAGAAAAATAGTAATAATTATAAAACGTGTACCCATTTAAGTGTTTGGTATTTTAAATATGCTCATGGCTCTATCTCGCTCTCAACCAGTAACTCGTCATGGAGCAATACAAGAATACAGGCATCTTGAGGTTGAAAACGTCTTGTGGCAAATAGAAGCATCATCTGCTGCAGGTGACATAGCGAGTATCATCACACATCCCCACTTAAGATGAAAACAACCCCTTCAAGGCTGCTGCTTCAACTTCTCAGCGGCGTGATGGCGCTTCTACGCGAGCAGAAGCGCCATCACGCTCGCGCCCGAGGCAGAACTCAGATCGTGGTTCCTCACGGAATGATGGAGAAAGACCATAACTGCCTCTTCATTAAAATGTCTTATTAAACTGACTTGGCCACAGTGTAATCACCGGGACCTTAAGGTGTCGCCAGCTCGACAAAATCTTATGGATTCTAACTTTGCTATCTCCGAATGCAGTCAGAAATCCGGGTGCAGTTACTGAGTCAGCCAGCTAAGAACACTGCGAGAATTTTGAAGAGTCCTCACTAATACCGAGGCGGCGGAGCACATTACGCCGCTGCTGAACAACCGGCTTCCTGCGTGTCAAAAAATAGAGTCTAAAATCCGATTACTTGTCCCGCTACTCGCCTCCGATTGACTTGTGCGTTGCGGAGCAGCCGGAAGGCTCAGGTCACACGGGACGCGGTTGTCAGGCCTCCAAGGATCGAGGCAGGTGAAGCTGCTTTCGGTTTCATGAATAGCTGAGGCGTGCCCATACACTCGGCTCGGCGAAATCAGGCCTTCAAACCTTGTTTGCTGCAGATTTCCAATAACTTAGATTTATGAATGATTTTGAATCGTTTATTTGCCGGGTTTGTTTTTTTGTTTTTTTGGTTTTTTTACCGTTTTCCAAACGCAATTCCAAGAGCCTTTACAGTATCTTCAATGTAATTACGACTTTGAATTGCCTCGTGTCTGGATGGTGCTTTGTAAATACGCTCATTGTATTTTAAAAAAAAAATGCTATCCGGTGATTATTGTGTGAGGCAACTGAAGCGCAGCCAAACTTGAATTAATCCCCAAAGTGAATCCCCTTAATTAAAAAAAGTGACTGCAACTATGAGCGAGATGAAAGGACGGGACGGTGTAATGAAACTAACCATCACTGAATAACACTCTTTATGATGCTTTATGATGACTATGTATATTATGTAATCTCTGTATTTACTAACAGTCTGCAGTTGCTGATAATTTTGAATGGACTTCTATTCTAGTGCTTTCACCACTGCACTGAGCCAGAAGCCTCTATTCAGCACTTTCGGGCCTGTGGGTCAGCTCCCACAATGCACCTCTGGTATAGCCCACTTCCCAGTGCGTGACAGCGGGATCTCCTGCCATCACCCTGCCTTGATCCTCTTGTTTCTTTTTGCCCTCGCTCATCCCTCCATCCTCTTTGCCTTTACTGATTGGACTGAGAGCTACTTACGCCCGACTGTTTGTGAACCGCTTTCACCTCCGTTGTCACGGGCGTTACTCTACAGTCGCTGCAGTCCATTCACGCCTCTCGCTGTATTTGTGTTTATTTCCTGTCCTCCTATCATACCCCGCTGGGGTTGGGGGAGAGGTGGAGGCCTAATGTTATTTCAGATTTATTTGCATTTTCAAGATGAAAATTGCATATACTCATCAAGAATTTTACCGTCTAAAAAAAGATCACATCTTAAAGCAGTTTTCACCATTAAATTTCCAATTCACTGTAAATTAACGGCATTGTGCTAGTTTTCAGGGGGGAAAAATAATTAAAAAATTGAAAAATTCTTTCAGTGAAATGTGCACTTGGTTTTCAAACACATTTCTACTCTACTTTCAACACTAACGATGTACAAACAGCTACATACTTAAAGTTGAGTATATTTGGTGTACTTCTACTTCCACAAACATACACATATACTCCTTAAATTGTGCTTTTGTACGATTGAATCATAGTTATGGTGTATTTTGCACAGTGATTTCCTCCAAAAATAATCATGAATATAGTTTAAGTTTAATTTAATTTAGTTTAATTTATTTGGCTGCTCACTGTACTGAGCATAATTTTCTTCTCTCAAATCTTTTTAACGATTTTTACTCTTTTTACTGTTGTTTTTTTAATTGATTTTTTTGGCTTATGAATAGCTCAAAACTCTGTAAATCATGACTCAAAATCGCAAAAGTAGACACAGCTTTTTGTGCATTTGTTGGAAAAAATTAGCTAGTTCACCAAAATCCTCCACTTAAACATGATGCAAGATGACATAGTTTTGTGCTAAAGGGAATGATTTTGCAAGGCTTTGGAGTCACGGCTTGTCGTTTCCTGGCTCCAAACGGTTTGATGGCGTTTCCTTTGAATGTCAGGACGCTGGAGTCACTCCCAGTCATCTGCTGCAACCCGGAAAATCCCACCTGAGCAACCTCGTCTTCTCATCAAGCTCCTTTCAGCGTCTCAGCAGATGTTTCGCTCAGATGCACAGTTACAGGCTTAGCACTCGTGGTAGGAACCATGACAGAAATGACTACACAATTGAATAGTTGAATAAATAGCTTGATAGCTTACTTGCAATGATTATAATAGAATTCGAAAACACAATAATAGAATTGAATTGGAGGTAAATATACTCAGAAATCCCCAAATTTAGTAGCAACTTACAAATAAGTCCTCATCAAACAAATAATATTTTACTAGAGTAGATCACTTTTACTAGTTGCTCTATATGTTATAAGATCAGAGCAGAGTTGACTCACACTCAATAATCACTAAGGACAGAAAATGACTCTTGGATCTGTGATATACAAGAATTGACCATCTGACTAATCTGAAACTGGAAATTGAAATAACAAAAAACAAAACAAAACCTGGAGCGAAAAAAACAGAAATCTCAAACAAACCTCATGAGTGTGAATCTTAAGCAAGACGTGTTTTGTCTTACTGGTCGGAGCCGTGGGGCGCCACGGTCCAGCAACTATTAAAAGCGCATCGGTTCGCCACACTGTCGCACCGGGTGACAAGTTCCTTCATTCAGCCGCACTGTCGTTTATTTTGGGTGAACTCCACGCGTGTACACACCGACAGACACACACCGGCCTGCCGGCAGAAAAAAAAAAAAAACCCTCAATGAAACACATGTATATTAATCCACAACTTAAAATAGTCCCCCACATATGTGCCATTCGCTCCTGTTTGAGCGGCGTCTGCTAAAAATGTCCAGCTGCTTAAGGAAATTACTCAGCCTTGCTTAAAAATACATTTATATATTTGTCGCATGTATTTAAAGATTTACATCTTTCGCAGAGGGAAAAAAAAAAAAAGGCCTCTGACGTCAAACTATGTAACCACTATTTTGGGATTTTTCTGCCTAAACCCAGCCGGTCGTCAGGAGCAACACGAAAACACGCTTTGTTTATCTTGCATGTTGACAGTTTTACTGGCGGCGTCGTTTTCAATGGGCGCGTCGAAACTGATGCTGGATGGTAGCGTCTTATTTATGGGGTGTGCGGCCAATGAATCCACATTTGACAAGCTGGGAGAGTAAGACATGGCTTTGGTCTTTTCACAGGATTTAAAAAAAAAAAAAAAAAAGCTTTATTATCCTTTGAAAACAGGATTTGAATCTCTTTGATCACCTGTGTTGCGCGCGTGTGTTTTAGAAACGTTCCACTTCCTCGGCACCTATGAGCCTGTAATCTTCAGCCAACATGCCAAATAGAAACCAAAAAAAAAAAAAAAAAAGACCCTTCCTCTTTCCTCAAGGCCCCTCTGCTCCCACCCATCTTTCCACCTCTAATCCCCACCAGGTGTTAGCCAGCTCCGCTGCTCACGCCACCTCCCTCTATCCTCTCAGCCTTCTCCTTCTCCCCCTTTTAATGATCTCCTCGTTCCTGGAACTGCGCATCTCTGCTCTGCCTGTGAATATTGTGTTTGGCAAGTGCCGCTGTTGTTCGCTCTCCTCCGACTTCCTTCCCTCCAGCTCCACCCTCCCCCTCCCTGCTCCTTCCCCCAAACTCTCCCTCTCCTGTATCCGGATGTCCTCGGTCCATCTGTCAGCATGTCTATCCCCCAGACTGGAGAAAGGGCGGGGAGGGAGGAAAGGAGGGAGATGACAGATGAGAGAAAGCAAGAGGCATCAGATGAGATATCTCAACCACGGTTCCTATAGGCTACATAAGTTAATTAAGTGGGGATATTTATTTGCCAAAGACAACACTGACGCACAGGAGAGAGAGGCAGAGCCCTGAACCTCGCGTCCCGCAGTCGACTTTGTAAACTGTTTTCCAAAGAGCTTCTGCCTGTTTGAGAGAGGCTGATGTTCCCGTGGGGAGATGAGGGCGTCCCCCGCCCACCTTCCCCCTTCCGAGGGCCTTGATTTCATGCATCATCAATCCTGACCTGTGTAACCCAATAGGAAGTCTTTGTTCCTCACATCAAAGCGGTCCCATCGGACCGGAGATCAATCAGCGATAGATCGAGCAAAGCGGATTTCACCTGTTTTGAAAGCCATCAATACCGTGACCAAAGGAGGGAGGTGGGGGGGGTTGCCTCTTCCCTTGATTGATTGATTTGATTCGGTCTCTTCCTCTCAGATTCCCAAGACAAACCCCCTCCTCACCCCAGGGAGAGATTTCACTTGCTTATATTTTCATCTGACTGTTTTTGTCTACCTTATTGACGTGGACCAAGTTGTTCCTCCTTTAGTTTTGCTAAAAAAAAGTGCAACAGACGAAGGAAAAGATCCACAAAAAGTTAAGATCTCACCGACTATAATTTTTCATGACCCATTGAGACATGTGCACCTTAAGAAATGAGGGGGAAAAAAAAAGTGTTTCACTTGTAATAAATAACTCGCCATAAGATCAATTTTGCAAATTTTCTCAATATTTTTTTTTTTCCCAATCTTGAAAAGTTGTCTGAAGAGGTGATTGTGTGTTAAATTTGGGCGCCTACGTCTCAGTGACTCTGACCGGGAGATTTGGGAAGGACTTTGACTTTTCCTGCTGTAAAGATTGTTGATTTGTCTCTCCGTGTAAAACGCCAGCGGGGGATTCGCCCGCTGGCGTTTGAACTCGTGACAGACGGTCATGAGCGCTCTGTCGTTTTCCATGAGGAGCATCCGGCTCTGTCATAGCCAGAACGCCTGGCCCCGTCTCGCTGTCTTTCTCTCTTAAACCGGCTGTGACCTCCTGACCCTGCAGTCTTCCTGGACGGCGGTAGGGTGGCGGAGGTGGAGGCGGCGGCGGTGGCGGCGGTGGGGGGGACGGGAAAGAGGCCTGTGTTGTGGCTATTTCATGAGCAGGCGCCAGGAAGGCAGGAAGCAAATTTTTCACACGCACAAAGATTCAGCACTTTTGAAGTTGGTCACACAACTGTTTGCTCACGCGGCGCATCCAGAGCAAGAACGGCAGCCGTGTTCCTGAGCGGTGGCGGCGCGCCGCCAGCACAAGGTCAGGCCCAAAAAAAAAAAAGACAAACAAACAAAATAGCAGGAATGTCACACCACAGACGTACACGGAAAGAAAAAAAAAAAGCGCTGGAAATGTCAGTTATTTCGGGTCTAGAACGCGCAGGAGCGCCGGCGCTCGGGTGCGTCTTTTCGGAGACGCGAGGAGACGGCGATTTGTCATCTTTCGACCGCACCGCTGATGTTCACGCGCTCCGGGCTTGGACAGATGCAACACCAGCAGCTGAGCCTCTGATGGTCTCAGCATCACATCCCATCAGACCTAAATCTTGCTTTGCTCATTCTCCTGCTGGCAGGCTCGTCATGGCCCATACGGTCATCTGGCTGCGTTTCACCCCCCTTTTAACCCCCCTTTTCTCCAACCTCCCACCATCCTCTCCTGTCCTGGCAGGTTGCTGTAGTATGCTCAGTGGGAAAAAGGCCAGCCAGCGAGCAGCCGGCCGTGGAACACTGACGTTTGATCTTCAGGGTGGCACCGTAAGCGCTGAGCCTTCCTCGGCTGAAGCGCTTTGTGCTTAAGTGGTATTAGTGGCCTGGAGATCCTTTAAGATGCCGCAGCCACACACGAGACCTGTGGGCAGCTGGCCCCGAGCTCGGCTGATGGGATTGGAGGAGCCAGGGAGTGCCGGCTGTGCCGTGAGCCAGGTCGGATGGGGATATGGGAGGTGGAGAGCGCGGCGAGGGGGGGGGGCTGTGGCGCTGGAAGATCTGGCCTGTTTCAAATCCCAAAATTTACCAGTGCACCAGTGGAGTCTGTGTGTGAGTGTGTGTGTGTGGGTGGGGTGGGGGCGAAGGGAGGGGGAGCTCAGTATGCCACGTCTGAGGATTAGAGCTGTTTGGTTTTCAGCAGCAGTTGGAACAGAAGCGTGTGTGTGTGTGTGTGTGTGTGGAGGGAGAGGAATGCGTGTGTGTCCTTGGATTGATGAATACACGCATGAATAGCTATAAAGAGGGTTGCTTATGGAGCGGAATGAGCGCTCGGGCTCACCGTGCGCTCGACGTACACCATCGGAATGATGGCGGGATTATTTTATCGGGGCGTGCGTGTCGGTGTGCGCGCGGTGAGCGCGCCCCTCCACCCGGTTCTCGTGTGTTTGCGTGTGCGCGTGTGTATGTGTGTGAGAGCGGCTGAGCGGGGTGACAGTTGGTGGTCCGTGATGCGAGCAGTGACAGGGGTAATCGCCGCATCTCTGGCGTCCGACCAGCAGCCTGGTGTAGAAAAAAACAAAACAAAAACCAAAAAAAAACCATTTGTCGTGTGTCACCGCGGCAGCTGCCCCACAAAATCTGCCATCAGTGGATTTTAAGCGCGCCGTGTCTTTATGGGATAAGACGGGCTGAAGGCCTTCGGCTGGTAGAGGTGACGCACAGCAGGGTTACGTTTGGAGTCAGGCGACGATTGATCTGTGCATATCAAATATTGGGGTGAGAGGGGGTGCGGGGGAGTTTGTGCCGATCAGAGACCCCAGAGAATGAAAATGATCACAATCTGAGAACACGGTGGCTTATATACGACTCGTGCGCCGCGCGGTTTACGCTGCCTTGATGTTGTTATTACCTCTGCTGAAGGTGCTGAAAGTTATGAGCAGACAATCCATTAGATTTCGACCGTGTGCTGGATCATCGTCTCAGCAGTTTTTGCTTGTAACCTGTGAAAAGCTCACAAACACCAGTAACCGACACCCATACATAACTCAGAACTCCTACCTAAAGAAACATGAAAAGCCAGGACATTAACATTCTGATATGCATAACTATTTCTAAACCTGATTTTGATAGGAACAACTTGTGTTTTGTTTTGTTTTTTGTTTGTTTTTTTCAACTCAACTCAAAAGTTTTAAAAAAAACAGAACGATTTTGGTGAATTTGTATGAAACGGCGGAAGAAAGTGACGAGAATCTCAATCCGCGAGGCCTCGACGAGGGCTGAATATGAATATCTGACAGGTTTAGCATTCATCGCTGCGTGGGGGATTGTTTGGCGCCTTTGTGGAGGCTTGCGCGCTTCTGAGTGCTTCTACTTTTAACTTTGTGGTTAAAAATTATACTATTACATAAGTGATTCGGTGTGCTGATCCAGCCGGACGTGTCCATATTTCACTCTGAATCTGTATAAGAAATTGCTGCCGCGTTTGTCTTCTTCCACCATGTTTACACAGGCGGTAAAATATGAGCTGATAAATATTTTTGTCAGAAACAAAGTAAGCCTAAACCTCCCCGACGGGCTTTTCGTTTCGCAGACAAGGGAAAAGCCGGGCTTGACCTGAATCAGCAGTTTTAACGGGAGTCCCTTCTGAGCGGCAGTCTTTCACGAATCTGAACCGCATCGACAGCAGCGCCATCTTTGTGTCGCGCTCGGCCTAAGAGACGACCTGTCTTCGGTTTTCCCAGGTCTTAATTCCCGCGGCTCTATTTTGGGACGCGGCGCAGAGACGCGCAAGAGGGAAGAGCGCAAAAACGTGTGAAAGCGCTGCCGGCTCCTCCTGCCATGTAAATAATAAGTCATAAACATGAGTTGTCAGACCTCTTTTTTTTTTTTTTTTTTTTTTTAAAAGTGGGATTTCCTCAAACAGGTCGTTCCAAAGTTCAGTCATGAAAACTTTGGACCGCCGTCTCGCTTTGATCTCAACTTCGGAGCAATTAAACGGCGGCCGCGTCCCCTTAGCTGAAGTAAATTAACCCGCCCGCTTCAAAACCCCTCTGTTATTGTTTATCTACAGGAGCACGCAAGACTTCTGGCATTGTGTCCTCCTGAGTTCCTCGAAGCTCATTTCTTCCTCGCTGCCACGGCCGGTCAAAGGTCACCCTTTGTGCAAGTTGTTCCAGAGGGGATGAAGTGAAGCGAGTCCTGTTCTCCTGGACCCACTCCAGACATGTGAACAATGGTGGCCCACTGTGTGTGTGTGTGTGTGTGTGTGTGAGAGAGAGAGAGAGAGAGAGAGTTGGCAGCCTGGGTGGCCCACAAACACACTAGTTTGGTATAGCGGGGTCAAGTTAAGAGAGTTAGTACTGGTTTGGTTGTAGAGAGCAGGGTCCCCCCCACACCCCTCCACCCCCTCGAACCTTTAGCTAACATTTGCGGAGCACCCAGAGGAGAGCGCCGCCACGGTCACTGCAAGGCCACAGTGAGGGTCGGAGCCCAACATGAGATGAGGAATGCCGGGCTCGGCATGGAGAGGGCCGCCGCGGACACGGTCCCTGTCAGACCACATCAGACATACAGTACATACCACAGATTCCTGATCGGTCATAAAGGCCAGATCAAATCGCTCCTCCATTCAAGGCCAAGTCCTGAGTCTTGGTCCTCGGGCATTTCAGACGAGTCTCTGTTTTCAGTTGACGGTTTTTGCGACCTTTTTTTTGTTCAAACTAAAGTAAACGACTTAATTAGATGCTGAACGGGTTGAGCATTATTGGCTTCTTTGGAGGTTTCCTAGCTTAGATGAGGAAATATACACTTAAAGGTATCGTCGCATGTCTTCTGCTTTCAATATGTGGAATAATCTTCTGGAACAAGTTAACAAGTACTGGTCAGATGCAATTTTTTTTCCCCCCTGAAAAACTCGTCCTTGTATCTCACACAAAAATGTGTTCTATTAAATCATTCGTATCTTTCTCGGGCACTTTGGCCACTAACGTGTTCATATTTTGACTTCTGGCATTGTGCTCGCACTCACCATCCCATCATCCTCGGCTCTTGGGAGGGTGGTGGGGGGTTCTGGGGGTTCATTACCCAGGCTGCTTCAGGGCCTCCTTCCTTCCCCAGTGTTTACCACATTCTTTACATACTTCAGCATAACTTGCATGGGAAGCTTCAGACCGTGCAGTGTGTGTGTGTGTGTGCGTGCATGTGTGTGTGTGGTACCGAAACAGCTGTTGAGGAGGAAAGGGTCACGCCTGGACTTGCATGTCTCGACTCATTTCCTTGACGTTGTGTGTTTGTGCATGAGCGTGTGTGTGTTTGTTTGTGTGGAAATGTTGGAAATGTGTGTGTAGGGTAAGAGGTGGTGGAGGGTAGGGTGTCGGGGTGAGGGGGTTGGGGGAGGGGCGTCTATGAATGCAAGCACCGACCTCATCATCGGTCTCATCATCGGTTTTCGGTCTCTCAGTAAAACCACCCATCACTTACACAGACTCTGCTGCTTGAGCAGCGGCGGACCACCTGCCCCAGCCGACCTCCTCTGTCTACACGTGGTTAGAATTACTGCGACACGACATCTGAATATTTTTGAAAAGTCCATATAGAGATAGCCAGAGTCTGTCAGCCATCTTGCCAAGAAGCAGTCCGTGCTTTGTTGACTTCATCTTTTCCTTTAAAGTTCCAGAAAACGCGCCATGGAAAACATGCTTCAGCCCAGATGAGAACAACAACAACAACAACAACAACAACACGCTCGGACGTTGCAGGCGGAAGTCGCGTCTGTTTTTATTTGCACATGGAGCAGGGAGGTGAGATCGGATCTCGAATGAAAGCACATGTGGAGGCACATTCTGACGGCCGGTGCTCACCGACGTACTCGCAGCTCGCCCGGTCGCGATCGGCTCACCTGCAACTTATGTGAACGCGGATCTGAAGATTACTTTAGCCCGAAAGATGAGAGGCTAGTTCCTGAAATGAATGGTGGCCCCTCTTTAAATGTATGCAAATGTGTCGGCGTTACTTTGAAACATTTGCAGGTGTTGGTTCGTTGGTGTGTCCGACCAGGCTGATTAGATAGAGCTTTCGTTGTGTACATGTGAGATGGTTTCTCTTCTCTGCCTTTTTAAAAACTCCAAATATCAGCCGTCAACAGTCAGCGCTCCGTTTAGGTTTTGACAGCAGCTCCATAAATGGCATGCTAAAATGTTGTGCATCCACTGAAAGATCTCATCCTCATGAGTCACATGTTATTTTTTTTTGGTTTTTTTTTTGGTGTAAGGGAATTATGTAATAATCATGCCTCGCTCGAATCACGGCTGAGTTATTTTATTCCCCGCGCTGCCGAGGTTTCATACAGCCGTGATAGTTTTTAATGTGCCGTTTTTACGCGTTCAATAACAAAAATTGACGGGGAAAAAAAAAAAGTTCGCGCTACGATTTTCAGCGTGACATTCGCCCTCCTTTGTTTCGCCTTAACTCGGCTACATTCTGAAACGTCACCGAGACAATAATGACTGGTTGCGGAGGCCTGAAAAGCACAGAAGCGCGATGCGGCGCGGGGACGTGTGCTGGCACCTGAGTGCTTTAAACATCACGCTGTTGAGCTGCAATTTCCCTGGACGTTGTTCAGGAAGGGAGGAGATAAATCCAATTAGGCTATGGTCAATTAGGTTATTATGGTTGGGGTCGGATGATGCTGAGTGTCGCTTGCGTCTGCGTTGTTTATGTGGCGGTTTTGCATCGCAGCGACACAAAGTCTCTTTGTGTTGGACGGAGACTGGACACGAGTGTTAAGGGGTGGGGCATCAGAATCTCAGCGGAATTTGTGGTTTTTCTCATTAGCGTCGGCCGGCGCTGATTGATTATCAGACCAAATTTATTTGAAAGGGACTTTAGGATGTGGGAAAACTATGGGGACGGTTTTGGATGAAACCCAGCAGCGTGTGTATGAGGCCCGGGTTGTTTAGACCACATTCAAGACCAGGGCCAAGCCGGCCTGAGGTCACCCGTTGGTTTGTGCGTTGCTTTAAAGCCTCTGACTCTGGTTCTCGACCGTACATCATATCATCATAACAGGACCCAGATTCACAGCGTGGTGCTCTCATTTTGCAGAGGACTTGTGGTTGAAACTGTGAAACGTTTACCAAAAATGTTACGTGAGATCATAAATCAGGTGGAAGTGGGGCAATATTCTCAAATTTGAATGCTTTTTTTTTTAATGCTGCTCGTTGGAGGCAATGCAGGTTTTGTATCAAGTGGATGTGGTGATGGGAAACATGAGAAGATAACAAGAGAGTGGGATTCTGAAAGGGAAAAAAAAAAGCAAGCCACGACTGAAGTCCATCTTCCCACAAAACAAAATCGGAATCGGTTTTAGAGAAGTCAAGGCTATTTGAGTGAGTGGGGAGATGATGATGATGATTTTCTAGGAGTAGCATATCAGGAGAAACAAACTTTTTTAGGACAAACAGTTTCTCAGTTCCGCGTCTCCGTGTCCCATTGTCCCATCGTGCTAGTTTTCAGTGACCTTTCCCTCTCTGCCTTTTCCTCTGTTTTTGTTCTTTCATTCTCATTTTCACTTCCTCCTGGAGACACCAAGACACACACACACACACACACACACACACGCACAAGCACACACACACGCACACACGCGCACACACGCACACACAGACTTTCACAGTTTGACATTGTGAAATTCTCTCCATCCCCTCCCCATCGGCGTTTCCTGTTTTCTTCATGCTTGTATTCGCCTGTTTCCAGCGA
>CAAKHG010022321.1:0-10023 GCA_901007715.1 Dactylopterus volitans
ACGAGCCTGAATGCCAGTGACCAGACTTAAGCCCTTTCTCTCCCTCCTCCTCCTCCTCCTCTTCCTCTCAGCTCTCCCTTCTACCAACAGCCTCCCTGCCTTTATCCTCTCCAATCACAGTTAAACACTCCTGCTGCACGGAGTGCGCTAACGTAACCAGCCGGCCTGACATCACAGACAATAATAAGCTGCTTCCAAAAATACCCGGCGATACGGTAGCTCTGCAATCAATTTTCCTGTACTCTTTGTGATTTTCTTTGTATCTTTTTTATGTACATACATATATATATATATATATGTGTGTGCGCCTTTTTCCTCTAAACAGAGCCAGTAGCCAGTTTACAAGCCAGAAAAATAAGACAGCGACGTTAATCTATAATGTTGCCAGCTGACGCGTTTGTGTTGTGACATTTAAAGACGTCCCGGGAGATATACGAACATATATATATATATATAAATATATATATATATATATATATACTGAGAGCGCAGAAGGTCCAAAGATGTCCCCAACACACACACGCACACACGCACAGGCGTACATTTTCCCCATGAAAGAATCATATAAAACACCAGCAAGCAATGGGAGGGAGCGAGCGAGTGTCGAAAAAGTGTCACCAGTGTGTGATATTAGACGCGGTCCGGGGGGGCCCGGGGTGGGGGGGGGGTGGGGGCTGGAGCTGTCAGCGCCGAGGCCCCGCGAGGAGGGCGGCTTGCCAGGCCGCCTGTCTATTTCCGACCAATGACATGGTAGTGGTCCCGCTGACATGTGGCCATGCGCGGTCAGATGCATGCGGGCCGGGCCTGACTGACAGCGAGAGGCAGAGATTAAAAGGCGGGCGCGGAGACAGATTGCCAGATAAATTGTTTTGAAGGCAGAGTGGCTCTCGGCTGAGAGACGAGTGACCCTGAACCCCGGAGACGTCCAACGGGGGCCCGGACAACAAGATCAGTTATTGGCCGTTTTGAGAAGTCGCAGGGGCACTCGTAGCTGAGGGTTTTTTTTTTTTTTTTTCCCGGCACGATCGGGTTTTTAAACAGGCAGCTTTCAAAGCGGAATTTTGTCTCTGCGCCCGTCGGGTTTCCGCGATACATGCCGCCCGACGTTCCCTAAGGCGGCTTGTGATTTGGCGACGACGCGAACGCAGGCAGGGCGTTGCATTTCCAGCCAGCGGTCGCCACCAAACGGGTCCCCGGCGTCGGCGGTGGTTAGCTAGCGTAAGCGGGCGCTAACCAGCTGTCACACCCAGCGTTTTGAAGATGAGACGCTTAAACTAAAATTGCTGAACTGCCTGGCAATGGTGGCTAAGCTGAGGTAGCTGAGGGTAGGTTAAAATATAAACAATGGAAATGGATTTTTGGCTCCAGTGTGGGCTTCAGTTCTGTCACGGTTTGCGGAAACGGTAAAAACATGGCCGCCAGTGGCAGCGGCAACAACAGGTAGCGCGCGTTTGGACTGAGGAGGAGACCACAGTTTTCCTAAATCTCATTCAGGATGGAAAACGGCTCTGGATTTATCTAGTTTGATGTTTTATTTCTGGTTTGAAGCTTCTTCCTCTTCTTCTTCTACCAATTTGACAGGTTTAACTTGTGTCGCACTACAAACGGATTTCAGGACAAAGCGAAGGTCTGCGGCTCCAAACTTTACATGCTCGCACCTCGCAACTCAACCTGTCACCTTTCCCCTGAAAAACACAACGAGTAATACGAGTTGCTAGCGGAGCGTATTAACATTTGCAGCACTCCCTTCTTCCTTATTGGTCACCATGTTTTAAACAACGTGGAAATCAGTGACCTTATGAGTGCTCATTTTCCATCAGCGCAAGCCTGTGTTTTAATTGGGTGGCTGAGATTCCGACGTGCTTAAAAAGCTGGACTACAATAACTCGGGCTTTGATAGCAACAATTGGGCGTTAGCGAGAGCAACTGGACGTTTCCGACAGTCTCACCTGTTTGCTGAAACCCGCTGCAGCGAGGAATGATTGGTCGTTAAAGAGAGATAAAGTAGTCGGCCAGCGCCGGGCAGCGTGCGTCGAATCCCTCGCTGCTGACTATTAGTCACCAGTTAATCACATTACCAATGACGGCGGTATGATATCAGTGGAGCTCATTATCAAAATGTCAGCCGTATTTGAGTAGACGTTGCGCAATTGTCACTGTAAATCAGCCCCTCTTGCTCGTGAATATTTATGCGTTTTTAGATTAGCAGCATACCGGGGATGGAATTAGACGTGCATTGGCAAAATAAGCGCAGGTGAAGCCACTTTCGGGGCTCCGTTGAGGCTTCCTGTGCAATTCAGCGGCGTGACACTATCCTCGCCGGTTTGATCAAGCTCTGACCAGACTCACAGCCGCCATCCTGAAGCCACACGCCCGTGTATCTGCTGTGGCTGCACTCAGCGACGGCGTGGAGGTGGAGGAGGAGGGCGGTTGAAGCGCCGCAGATGGATGGATGGGTGGGTGGGTGGGTAGCTGTGAGGCGCAGACACTACGC
Source organism: Dactylopterus volitans (assembly GCA_901007715.1). Classification (NCBI taxonomy): domain Eukaryota; kingdom Metazoa; phylum Chordata; class Actinopteri; order Syngnathiformes; family Dactylopteridae; genus Dactylopterus; species Dactylopterus volitans. The sequence continues at coordinate 2,495 of CAAKHG010022321.1, forward strand.
GAGCGCCCGTGAGGATCCGGGCCGGCAGAAGGACAGACAGGCAGGCTGTGCAAAGAGACAGGCAGTGCTCGAGACTGACAGCTGGACAAACACGAGCAAGCTTTTGCGGGCCCGATCGCCGCGTGCTGGAGAACGTCCAAAACGTGCTCCCCGCGCGGCTCGTCCTTCGCTTGCCTTCCACCTCCGTCGCCGTCTCGCTTCACGTCTGCTGCTCCCTCCCCTCCCCCCGCACCCCTCCTCTCTGCAGGTCTGCTGTCCGTGTCCTACGACGAGTGGGACTACGGCCTGGAGGCCCGGGTCCGCGACGGCGTGGCGATCATCACCATGGCGACCTCCACCATGATGATGGACCGCGGACCTCACACCCTGCTCAAGTCTGAGTGCCACGGAGCCCCGGACAAGAAGACCCCCATCTCAGGCAACCCCAACGAAGTGCTCAGGTGAGCCGGCGCCGTCGTTTTTTCCCCCGTTAGCGGAACCCCCGCCGGGGCAGAGCGGTTAAAGCGTCTGCACCTGCCAGGCGTGGTTCCGCTAAAAGAATCAACAGGTGCTTGCTATTTTTTGGATGTTTTTCGTCGCCTTATCTTGCTCTGCCTTGGTGGAGGAACACAGGTGGTTTGCAGTGGGGGGAGGTGGGGAATGTAGTTCCCCTCCACCTCGAGGGACTGCAAGCGACACACTGACCGTCCATGAGTTCCTCACGCTCATGACGTCCCACCTCTTAACACGGAGCCTCAGGCAATGCGATTAGTCTGTTGGTTTAAAGTGCACCGAGTCAGGACAACCCCAGAGAGCCGGGCCTCGGCGGCGCCATGAAATCACGTCTCCGGTCCTGGCGCCCGCGTCCGCATAGACTCAAGGATGAAGCGATCCGATGTTGGGGCGCGAAGATCCGAGATTTGGACGTAGCTCAAGAATTTATAGGATCACCGGGCCAAAGTGATGATATCATCTGCTCCGCAATAGAATAATTATTCCATGATTCTGTTGTTGTTCTTGTTAGCGTTATTTTTCCAAATTTGCAACATTTTCTACAGGCCACTTACAATCACCGACCGCTTTATTAGGTACACCTTGCTAGCTTGCTACGGCCAATCTTCTAGGCTGGAGGTGTTGTGGGTTCAGAGATGCTCTCCTGCAGGCTTCGGTTGTTACAAGTGGTCCATTGAGTGACTGTTGGAACCAGTCTGGCCATTCTCCTCTGACCTCTGACCTCTGGCACCAACAAGGCATCTCCTCCCAGATTGACCATCACTGGGTATCTCCTCTTTGTGGGACCATCCTCTGTGAACCCTCGAGAGGGTGGTGTGTGAGAACCCCAGTAGATCAGCAGCTGCTCAGACACACTCAGACCAACAACCACGACGCGTTCAAAGTCACCTAAACCCCCTTTCATCTCCACTCTGATGCTCGTTTTGAACCTCAGCACATCGTCTTGACCGCGCCTACAAGCCTGACAGCACTGACTTCCTGCAATACGATTGGCTGATGAGATGTTTGCGTTGACGAGCAGCCGAACAGGCGTTGAGCAGCGGGGCAAGGAATTGGAGAGCGGCGGATTTTGGGATATTGGAGGCAACCACGCAAAAAATGTGACTAAATTGCTCCAAGATTCACAATATATATTCAAACCGCACATTTTACACATGTTGCTTCATCTGATTCGCTCTTGATTGCCATCAGGTGTGCGTTTAACACTCGGGCGCCGACACCAGTTGCTTCCACCGTTCCGATCAGCCTTGTGAAGTGCGATTGCCAATATTTGTCACAGTTAGTATTTTTTCTTCTTGTTTTGTTTCTATTTGGGCCCAAATGTTAACACGGCCAGGCGGAACAGAAGGAAGCAGCAAACTGAAGCTCGCTTCAAAAAGGCAATTGCGAATTAATGTCCAAACTAAGAGTCCGACACGCAAAATCCAATTAAAGTCCACGGGAATGCAAAAACCCGAAAGCCCAAAGCAGCAGGCAGTCAATAAGCAGGTTGCAGGAGATATAAACAGGAAAGAGGGGAGCAAGCGATGAGGTTTGCAGGAATGGACGCAACAAACTGGCGGGAAAGAGGGGGAGGGGGGGCTGGAGAATAAATACACACAAAGAGCTAATTACTATTTAGACCAAAACAGAGAGTAAAGCCCATTGAAGGCAGAAAATGGAGGAGCTGAAATAACACGGGAGGTTACGACCAAAAAGCCCAAAAGAAAACCCAATTCCAGGGCGGGTTCATGGCGGCGACAATATTCAGTGGGTGAAACTACAGAGTTGTCGTTCTCTCTGGAAATGTTATATTTATGATTTAAAAAAAAAAAAAAAAAAAAAAAGCTAGCATATTTCCTGGTGATAAAGTGTACGAACATGGTGAATTTAGTGCAGGTTTTAGTTATTCGCCGATCAGCCATAACATTACGACCGCCGCATGTCCACCATAGAGTAGAGCGCAGCAGCCCTGCAATAAATTCCCCCTTACGAGGAGTTTTATGTTAAATTTTTGAATTTGCTTGAGAGAGGATTCTTATTGGGACTATAAATTGTGATGCTGCTGAACTGCACTCGTTTATACCGAGCGGGGGTCCCCGCTCATTTGCATCAGGGTTACAAAATTCGCCATTCGGGCTGTTGCATTATTTTCTAACGGAGACATGCGGTGGTCGTAATGATTTGGCTGATCTGCGTTTGTGATTTTCAGATTTCTGGTTTATGCCCAGCTGAACGTCGCCCCACCTGCACTGCGCTGTAGGAACATTTGTTCCTCTCTCCACAGCAAACACGGCCCGCCCCGCGCGCACACGTTAGCAGCCGTGCGTCTCGCCGATTAGTTCTGCGGTCATTATTCCACAATTACGCTAATGTCGCCGGGATTAACGCGGCAATGATTTTATGGGCGGTGAAACGGCGCGCGGCCCAGGGTCCGGGCGACGCGGCGCGCGCTAACGCCGGCGCCAGCGATTTCAAGCCTCGCGTGCTGTGATGAGCCCCGCCTCCCCTCCATGTAATAACCCCCCCCTCCCCACCCCCGCACACACACAAACACCCGCTTCATACACCCCCTTCCTCAGGAAAAAATCCTGCCCCACCCCCTCAGCTGTCCGTCTCAGCGGCAGGCCTTTTGAACCTGCCCGTTCGGCGGCGGCGCCGCGCTCCGCGCGCCTACTAATTGGTCCCGGCGGCGTTCGGGCCGGCGAATGCTGGCCCCGTGTCGCGCTGCGCTCCAAAGCGCGGCGCCGTATTATATTTTCGAGGGCGTTTGGGGGTTGTGTGTGCGGGGGTGGGTGGGTGGCTGGGGCGCAGTTTCACCTCAGCGGGCGCAGTGTGTGTGTGTGTGTGTTTGTATTTTTTGAGGGCCAGATGTGCTCTGTACACACACACACTTAAATAGGTATAGACTTTGGCAGCTCTCTGACATGGACGCGCCGACAATTTCATTCGGGCGCACGCTCACCCGCAAACACGGCGGAAACGCGCTCAGGGGGATGATTTCTGCCCCCCCCCCCCCTTTTTCTTCAAGCCTCTAACTGCACTCAGGACAGCGCCGGCAAGGCTTTGTTGTGCGTCCCAGTAAAGGCGTCAGATGTGACTTCAACCGCTGCCCGCTTGTTTGCTCCCCTCTCAAGCTCTCGCGTTTGAGATAGCGGAGGAGTCTGTGTGGCAGCTGCTGTTTGCCCCCCCCTCACCCCCGGAACGTGATTCTTCCGGCTCTGCCCGCGTGCCCCTCGCTTGCTTTTCCATCCTCTGCGGTCTTCTCCGTCATGTCCTCCTCTGCGTCCAACTTTTCTCCTCGCGCTCGGCCTGCTCGCCCCGCGGCCTTCTCCTTTGTTCTGCCGCGCGCCGGCTTTCACACACCTGCGATTTCTCCGTGAGCTCAAGCCTCCTCCTCCTCCTCCTCCTTCTTCTTCTCTTTTTTTTCTTTACCCCTCACCTCCCTCCTCCCCCAAGCTATTGTCTGCGCTCCGGACCCGCAGCTTTTGTAATCAACTTAGCCGTGTTGCTGATTAGATCAGTCGCGAGTGCCGCTAAGATCCTTCGCCCTTTGCTAGCCCTAACGAAATTTGTTTGGCGATAACCTTTGTCTTCAAGTGTTCGATCGAGAGATTAGCGCCGGCCGACAGTCTATATATCGCAGGGGCCGAGCGGCTGAGTGACTGGCTGCTGGCCCGGCTGGCTGACTTGTTGGACGTCGGGTGGACGGACGGACGGACGGACGGACAACTCAGTCAGTAAAAACTGGATGTCCCGTGTCACCAAATCATCAGTCTCCTCAGCTCTGCCTGCGCCGCGAGAAATTAGCCCGGAACGCATCCGTGGAAGCCGACCGAGCCGAGCATCTGAGAGGCAGACTAATCATCAAACTATGGGAATTGGATTAGAGAATGATTTCGCTTTCCGTCCCTCAAAAACTCAGCGACTACGCGCGGAGCAATTATTCATCCGTGGACGGGGGGCGAGCATGACTCAGCGACTGCTCGGCGTCTTCCCTTACCCCTGTCACTTTATTCCAAGACAGATTTATGCTTGATAATCCAGAAGATTTTTTTTTTTTTTTTTTAAAGAACATCGCCAAACAACACTGAGCAAAGCTGAAAAATGAGCTGCCAGGAGCGGGCGCTATAGGTTCCACCACCACGTCCCAGTGTGCAACAGCAAATATATTAACTCCGATTTCTAGCAGCGAAGTCGAATCCTCTGAGGTTACCAAAATATCAAACATTCTCTGTCTTGCTCTCTTTGTTTTTGTTTTTTTTTTAACTTTTGCCAAAGAGATTATGTCGTCAGAGTCCTCCCAGGCAGCTCTTGGCCGCTTGGCAGCCCTCTCGGCAGCCTCTCGTCTCACGCTAACGAGACCCAGGCAAAAAAAAATGCAAATGAGCGGGGGAGGGAGGCCATGACTTCACTTTCAACGCGGCAGAAAAAAAAGTATAAATATATAAAATGGCGCTCAGGTAACAGGTTTTAGAGCGCCCTCTTTGCCCAGCCCACCCAGAGCGGTTTGTCTCTTCCCGTAAACGCCTCCGATGCCCTCACCCTCATGCGTCGTTCCGTGGGCAGAACTACGCAAAAACTCCCACACTAGATGTTGTAGAACTTGGCGGAGGGGTGCAGCAAGTTTTTGGGGCAGGTTCACTGAACGTACCCCCCCCCTCAAAGAAAAAGCAACATGGACGTGGGCAGGGGTCCCACTCTGTTGCCTGTAACGTGGAAATCCGATTCATTTCATTCATTCATTCTCCATGAACCGTGGACCGTGGGTGAGGAGACCCAGGAGATTTTGAGGGGAGGTCCCTTTTTTTTTTTTTTCTGTGAGGAACAATCAAGCGTAACTTTATGACCGCTGCACGTTTACCTCTATAACTTTTGCTGGGAGAGAAGGGTCTTGTCCATTTTCGCAAAAGTGACTGCATGTGATATGAACTATTAAGAATATAAATCACCTGACAGCTGTACATAATCTTTACATTATAGATGATGTCAGGGGTCCCCAAACTGTTTCCTGTGAGGGCCACATAACTTGTCCCTTCTCTGATGGGGGTCCGGGGTCAGTTTGTAACAGAAAAAGTGTGACGATGGCAGCGGTGCCTAAACGTAAAAATTTATTGTTTTCCAGAAAGCCGCACATGACCAAATTACCCTTTCCGGGTTCTTCACAGAAAAAAGTCAGGAAATAAATAACACTATTTATTTAAAAAATAATTTACCCCCCTAAAAAAATGGGTGGTCCTATATTTTTTTCACACAATTTCACACAATTGTTCAGGAGGGCGGGGCCAAATGTGGCCATATTTTGGGGACCACTGGTCTATACACAGCGATCAGCCATAACATTATGACCACTGCATGTTCACCATAGAATGTAATGCAACAGCCCTAATAAATAAATACATTTTAAAATAAGTTTTTATGTTGAATTTTTATCGAATATTTTTGAGAGAGGTGTTGACATATCCCAATGATTGTTATTGGGACAGTCGTTTGTGATGCTGTGGTCCTGTACTGGGTCACGCTGGGAGGCGCCCCTCGTATTTTGCCACCCTAACGCGCCCGAGTTGGATGACCAAAATATTAGGGACGCCTCTCGGCATCAGGAACATTCAGTGGATTTAATGTCATGGCTGCTTGTTGTTCACTTCAGCGTCACACATTCGCTCGACTCTGTTTGGGAGAGGCGTCGACACGCGTTAGCGATTGTTATCGGGAGCGCAAGTCGCGATGCCGCTAAACTGCGCTGGCTTGCACCGAGAGGTGCATCGCATCGGTCACCCGAACGCGTACGAGCGGGTCCCAATAACAATCAACAAAATACAGCTCCAGTTCAAATCCAACATAAAACTCCGGATGGGAGGAATCATTCCGGGGCCGTTATATCCTACGGTAAACGTGCGGCGGTCATAACGCCGTGCTCGATGGGTGTTTGCGCCACGCGGGATAATAAAGACTGAAAGCATTGCTTGTTAATTTTTTTTTTTTTTTTTTCCCCCTCCGAGCACAAGGTTCTTTCAGCGATGGAGGGAAGGAAACGTTGCGCGCGTATCCAGTTTCAGCCGTTTCAGTCCGGCGTATGAGGAATGGGCACATGGTCATGGTCGCCTACCTGGGGTTCATAAGCCATCTTTTATGCTTGTCCCGCTCCCTTGTCCAGCGCTTCTTACAGCGCCGCGGCACAAGGGCACATCAGCGCGCTAAGTAAATTAAGTCGACCGCGGGCCAGCACTGTGACATTCCAGCTAAGGCTACGACACGAGCCTGACAAATGAAGATAGCAGGCCGAGGGAGGGGAGAGAGCGTGTGTGTGTGTGTGTGTGTGTGTGTGTGTGTGTGTGTGTGTGAGCAAAGGGCGCCAAACCCGGAGACGTAGGGGGGGGGTGACCAGCCTCGCGTGCCGGCCGCGACCTTACCAGCCGCGGACGGGTTCCAGATGAGCCCGCCGTTGGAAAGGTGTCAAGCGCCTTTTAAGCCCTGTGGACAATTTTTTTTTTGAACTCCGCGAGCCTGAGCGGCGTGTGTGTGCGTGTGTGTGTTGGTGCTTCCATGTGTGTGTGTGTGTGTGTTTACGGGGCAGACCAGTGGGAGGCGTTTAAAAAGGTACCTGTTTGCGACGGCGCCTGATTGGAAGTAGGTCAGGATGCTCCGTCTTTCCCCTTCTTCCTGCCGTCCCTCCGTTCTCGCCGCCGCCGCCGCCTCTCTTTCTCCTCCTAAATCTTTCCGTCTGTCTCCGCCGCGAAATCTCTTCCTCCCCGCCAGGTCCATTCAGCCCTCCACTTTTCTGTAGTCTTATTTTATCTCGCACATTATCTCTTTGCCCCCCTCCCGCCACCCCGCTATTTTTTTGTTTCCTTTCTCTCTTCCTCGCCTGCTTCCCTTTATTCCCCCTTAATTCCTTCTGCTGTAGGCTTTTATATTTTATTTTGACTCTTATTAAGTATGTTTCTATTTTAGGGCTTTGCTTAAAAAAAACAAAACAAAAAAAAAAAAAACGCTCAGAACAATACCAGAGCGGAATTTTTTTTTTTTTTTTTTTTTTTTTTTTTTTCCTTTGTTCC
>CAAKHG010022322.1:0-19653 GCA_901007715.1 Dactylopterus volitans
TGAGGGTTATTGCTGTAAATCCAGGAAAACACACACACACATGCACACACACAGCCACACTGCTTAGGCTTCTGGACTCAGACATCTGTGCCACAATCATTCTGCCTCACTGAGTGGATTCCCAATTACACGCTGGAGTAGCGTTACACTTGCGTATTAAGAATTCAGATTTGGCCTACACTGAGTGAGTTACTCGCTGGCACTGAAAAATGAATGACTCTTTGGAGGAACATGTGAAGTGCCCGAGCTCATAGTTTTTGTATAAGATTCATGTGTAATCAAGGAGGAAGTGGGACACTGCAGCCAGCTGTGCCGCAGCTTCGCAGTCCCTTGGTAGAGAAGTGACATTTGGATGTGCTCTTAGTTACCAATGTTACTGTTAAGGTTTGAACTAAAGAAGGATATTTTGAACAAAACTGCTAAAATTAGCTCAGCTCCGCATGAAATCTAGACCCTCTGCTTTAAAATTCATTTTTATGGAAGGCAGGCAAGATGGAACCTCACAGCGGATCCCCTTCCTTGAGGACTTTCATTAAATGATGACATAACCCTGAAGTGAAGTGGAATATTCAAACAGAGGGCAATTTTCCTTTTTAAATCCACCATATTGCACCCTCACTTTGGGCCTCAAAGTGTTATATAATTGTAGTGGATTATAGATATTCCTCTGAAGGTGGCTTTATTCTTACTGAGCTTCAAATCCCTTGAAATTTTTCTGGGGCTGTTCATGATAGAGCCTTGCTGTTTTATTGACTTCATCATTTGGAAGATACTTTTTTACAAATATGTTTGCACATATTGAATGCTGCTGCAGTTTGCTGCTGCTGTGTGTGTTTACTGCATCAGGGTCCTATTGTGTGTGTGTGTGTGTGTGTGGCTGGATATTGTCAGGTGCGATGAAATATTTACACTAAAATGTATGTGAAGTTCTGCGCGTCAACACTGCTGCAGAGAGAATAGACATATACAAACTGTATATATGCATGCTGTTGTTTTTCTGTTTTTCAGTTTTGAATGTTTGTCGTGTCATAAATTATTGATGTCTTTGAAAAAATAGGCTCACCTATTTGTGTTTTGGAAACTGTGGTGCATTCCGGGGATTCTTCTTGGTAAAGTTAGCTAGTTAGTCCAAAATGGCAGTCTTTGTAGATATTTTTTTTTTATATCAAAAACTATTGATGATATATATAATCTGTTAATTTGTTTTAGTTTAATATTTACAGTAATCAAATTTTTAGTTGGTTTGTTTTTTTTTTTTATAGAAAACAAATTCAAATATGCAATATTTCTGGCAAAGATCCATCTAATTTGTGCATTATATATATGCATTGGTATAGGATTATAGCAAAGTTTGAATTATATAGTTCACTTAAAATGAAGTCATTCTGAATAATATATACAAAACAGGGGAGATGCAGGAGGGCTGTTTTCACCATGCCTGTTTGAACCCACAGTCTAGAGACATGCAACTCCTCAGCATGAGCAGAAGTTCAGACACCAGGCTAAAGTACATTACTATCTAATGCACTTGGCTGAAAATAAGGCTCCCATCTTGTCGCTGCAAACAGTCAGTGTGTTCTCCTCTGTACCATCATCTGTACCAGATGTATAATTCAGAGAGGAGGACATGTCCGCGCGAACACAGCGTAATGAAGCAGTGAATCTCAAGTATGACTCATGTTACCGGTTTGTGCGTCGTCAGCTGTGAGGCGGAGGCTGCGTGACGGCTCCCCTCGCTGTGTGCCACTGCAAATGCCAGAGAGAAAAAAGAAAAAGAGAGAAATGAAAAAAGAAAAAAAAACTTTCTCCGAACGAGCTGTCACTCGGCTTTCGGAGCTCTTCAGCGAGCTTTGATGGTTTGAAATTCATATTTGTACATCCAGCATGCAGTCTACATACCGTCCAATACACACAGGCTACTCCTGCTACTTAATAATGCTCCCAAATGAAATTGACACGTGGGCAGACCAAATGAGACACTCAGGCGGCACTCAGATCTAAATAGATCATCCTGAACTTAGGGAAATCATGACAGACATCATTGCTCGAGTAAACGACCTTAAATCAAGACCCGTCCAAGCCCAAATTTTTTTTTGTTTTGGGTGTGTTGTGTGAGGTGACAGCCGTCACATGGGAAGTTCTTATTCAGGTGTGACTCGTGCGATGAGGTCAGAATCTTCTTGGAGCAAGAGTGTGACTAAATTTACGTTCAATTTTAACATGGGCAGCTTTCCCATGAGGGTCGCGCTTCTCTGTGACGTCTTTCAGGATCACTAAATCGGCACACGTCTTCCAGTTAGCAAGCAACGTTAGTTAGTTTCAGTCAGACTTGCAGTTAACAAAGTGACCATCTGTTTTTGTGAGTTGGAACAAACAAAAAACAAAACAAAAAAACTCAACTTCGACTGGGCCATAGTTGTACCCAACGAATTCTGGGTGAGTGCAGGTTCAAAACCACTGCTATGGATCGGATTTAGGCTCGGGATGCAGGTTTGATCAAAGGTCTCAGAGTACATTAGGTGCCTTTGTAATCTGACACAGAATGTTGCGTTCTAGGACACATACAGGTGAGCATCAACATCGATGACTAATGCATGTGCACGAATGCACACGCAACAACACACACATCAGAGCCTTTTAGCTAAACTAAAGGGCCGGGATGATCGGCGCTCTGAGGGAAATGTGTGTTTGAAACTGCAAGCAGCTGGATAAATGGCAGTCCCAATGTGCTGAGCAGACAGTTCTCATGAAAAAGCTGCTGAATCACCACAATTCAATATCTATTAGTGAAGGAATGCAGCGAAGTAGACATTCATTGGAATTAATAGGCTATAAATGATTACCTCAGGAAATCCATCATGTCATGCTTTGTGTGGTAGTTTGGGGACACAGTGTTTATTTGGTGTTTATGTATTACTACTATATTAGATGCTCAGCAACACCTGGCATTTTAAAGAACTGCTGCACTTCTTCAATGAAAGTAAAAGACTGTCAGCGCTAACAAGGCACACCGTGATGATCAAATAGAAAGTGGAGCTGTTGCAGCGCTGCGGCGTGGAGATGAGCGCTGCCTTGGGTCGCGTAAAAGGTGATGAATTCTAAACAGATCTGCTGCCACAGCGGAGATGGGTCCTCATCTCTCACGCCAATCGTAAACAACAGCCAGGCAGTCAGTTAGTCGGAGCAACCGACTTTTGTCGTGTTGCGCCCCTTTCAAGCAAAGAAGTCGTTAGGCCCACGTCTTAATAAAATCGGAGGTTTCAAAGCCCGTCAGGAGGAGCGGCGGCAAGGTGGCTGCGAGACTTGATTATCTGCACTCGGAGGCGGAAGGAAGAGCGCTCACACTTTATTAAGGAGTCATCAGTTAAACGGACGGGACAAAGCTCGACCTCTGCCCGCCAGATTCAGATTCCGCTCCACACCCTGCCTGCGTTTCCTCCTTCAGCTCTTTCCACTCGGTATTGACAGCTTTGATTTTTCTCAAGAGCTGTCCTCTTTAATTTTTCTTTCCTCCTCTCTGCTCTCCCCGTCATCCTTTCTTGAATTTTCATGATCTGTTTCTTGTTTTTTGTCAGGTCCTCTTTAGCTGCACATCAGACCGAATTCATTCAGACAGCGTCTTTATTACCTTTCCCAAATATTCCACCTCCTCTCCTGTTTCATCTTAGAGATGTCTCTTCCATTTTCTCCTCCCAGCCCGTCTGAAATTTGGTTTCTAGACATCAGTCCAGATAATCATTCGTTTTCATTGATAATTCCCTGGTGTCTTTAGTTCTCCTCGATAATCCCCAGTTTTCCCTGGAAAGAACGGCGCCCCAAACTTCCCCACACATTAAACAGAAATCACATTTCTGTCCAGCACATTTTAGAACACTGTGCGGCACGAGTTCGCGATTCAAGAACAAATAAGCCTGGCATTAGCTTTTGCTCACTGACCCGACACTGTAATTTGCTCAGAACTACAATTTTTTTTTCAACTGTGTAATGGTCATAGGTGGATGTGTGATACAACGTTCAGAGAGCAGGAGCTGCTTCTGCCTTAGAGAAAGCCCCGGAGCACTGCAGTGGCCAGTCTTATTTATTTATTTGTTTATGTCCTGTGGGGTCAGGGCCCGGCTGCATCAGCTATTCTCACCGCTCGCGCTCCCCAGGCACCAGCTGCTCCTCCTGCCTTTCCTCTCTCCTCTGCCTATGCAGCGGGACGGTGACACATGCGGAAACGGAGGGAAGAAAACCATTTTTCACACGCAAATGACACCTAATGGCGCTTACCCGTGAGGTTACCTGTGGGAAGGGTTCAGATGCAGTGACCAGCACTGTCAGAGATGTTGCGTGCACCTTTGCAGTTTATATAATTAAAGATCAATACTTGGCATCTGTGGATGGAGGCGACATTGCCATGCGAAACGTCGCAATATGTGCTATATTTATTTTTTCCTCTTGTTCTTGTCTGACAACGATCAATGGAGGAATGAGCTGACTGAATTCAGGAGAACCTTCCCAGATGATGCCTCGCGCCAGCATTTGCATTTTCTTTCTTAAAAAAGAAAATAGGATTATTCCGCTCTCTAACATACTCTCAGATCTTTATGTTGCATAGTGCAAAAGCGATGGTTTCATCCCCCCGGTTCAGCTCTGGCTCACAAACTTTATTGCAAATCATCCTGCACCTTTTCTCACACAGAGAGAGTGTCAATTTAACTTAGCTGGTCCACCAGAGAGTCCACATTTTTCGGCTTTCAGCTATTCCCCCTTGCATTCATTGAACTGAGGGGACATTGTGTTCATATAAAAAATGTGTATTTGATTTTTTTTGTGATGACAAACACGTCCTGCCATCAAGAGAACAACAGTATCATGGTTTGCATCTCAGTTGAAAAGCAATAAAAAGATTTTTGAAAGGAAAAATTTGTATTAACCCCCAAAATGCAATAGTGGTTCTTGCAATCATTAGATTGTAAGCACATAAAGATCATTATGACTTTTCTAGATAACATAAACAACTGCACAGCACTTCATGTTCCATAGTATAAGTACCTTAAAATACTGATGTCCTGCATACATTATGCAAATGGGAGCTCTTAGGTATCCTCGTGTTCTAACATCTGTAATTGCATATAACCAGATACTGTATATTTTATTTAGAGAGATTCTCTCCCTGTCCGCTGCAATTACCCACAATCCAGTTTATATGTGACACTGCTGGTGCCGACATTAGAGGTTCAGCTATGACCTCATAAATGGTGTTAATTATGGAGCTTGTTCTCCCTTGTCACACTACAAATGTTCCTCTCTTTGCTTTGTTTGTCTGCGAGAGCCATGCTGCGTCAGTGAGCAGAACTTGGTGAAGTTCTCAGATATAGCGTAGGAGTACAAAAATCAAAAATAAATGGTCTGCCACGTGGGTTGACCCCTCGGTTTAATTCTGGGTGGCTTAAGGCCGCACTGCAAGCGAAATGTATAATTAACCGCACGCTTCATACTAAACGCACTGTAATCTGGATCAAACCCACCCTGTGCCAACTGGAGCAGATTGGCAGGAGAAGGAGGAGGGGGGGGCCGCGTTGCTCTTTTGCTTTACGGCCAACTGTGCATTTGCTGTATTTCATCTCTCACATGTCTCTGTAGAAGCAGCCCAGACAGTAAAGTCAGTTGGCCCGAGTGGTGGACTCTTGGATGAGTTCTAACTGCGTCATTGGGGCAGTATAGAAACCGAGCCCAGTGTTGTCGTGTAGCTGCTTTGTTGGAATCTGAAATATCACTGCAATAATCTTCCGTTTGATCTCTGCTCACAGGCAAACAGACGTGCCCTCCAGAGAAATTTGACTGTGGGGGATCCACCAACAAGTGTGTCTCATTGTCTTGGAGATGTGATGGGGAGAAGGACTGCGAGAACGGGGCGGATGAGGAGGACTGTGCGTCTGGTGAGTCAGGATTCACTGCTCTATCCTAACGGAAATAACTTCTATTTAACACATGGTTGTTTTTCCGCTCTCATGTTTCACTCTTGCACACATTGAGAAGTTGTTTAAATCTGAGGCAATATTTTCGGAAGTGACTGACTTGAGGAAGATTGAAGTTAATGAAGTAAAGGTCCTGGTAAGAACTTGGGGTTCCTCCTTTTTTTTCAATCTTGCAGTTTTCATCCTTACTCGGCTCACTTGTCATCCAGAGGGTGAAGACATTAAAAGCTCAGTAGGGAACACTATATAATTAGAGGGATTTGATGTGAGTTTGGGTTTAAGCAGGTTGCCCGTGACAACAAAGTCCCCTTTGATGTGATTTTTATGGCTGAATATCAGATATTGTGAGATTTCAGCTTGTTTGGTTTGATCTATTAAAAGATTTCCAACACGAGGCCTCTGCAGGGCCATCAGAACCGTTCAAAATGACATCACCACCCAGCCAGCCAATAAGAAAACTCAGTCATCAGCATCCCCCACCCATCACCCCCTGCAGGGGCTCTTCTTGCCCTACTTCTGAGGTGCCGTGAACAATCTACCGCCCCTCCCTCCCCCCGCTATATCTCGTGCCTTTTCACATCAAGAAAAAATGATTGAGGCAAAAGAGCTGTAGGGGCTCTAGTGATCAGACTTTGAAGATTCTGCAAAACGGCACGTGGCAGAAAATGCACAGAGGCAGCAGGGAAAAAAAAAAAAGCATCTCCCTATTATCCTTTTTAATGCCGCCATTTGTTTTCTAAAGCACATGCTTTGTCACAGCCATGTGTGTGTGTGTGGGTTTTAAGATCGTGGCTGCCTTGCATTTAAGCAATTTGTGCTTATTTCTTTATAATAGACAATTTAGAATTTGGTTTAGAGGGAGCTAAATTGACTTAAAATTAAAACATAAATCAGAGTAAATGTCTTATTGAATATGCATTAACACTCTCTTCCCTCCACAAATTCTTTTTATTTGTTGTGCAATAAAGATATTTATTCCCTGATCAACCTTCAAGAGGCCTGTCAATGGAGCTCCACATGCTGGAGCAAGTGGTGGCGATTCCATCGACTTTAGATCTAATGCCTTCTTGGCTTAGATGGCTTTTCACTGTGCTGTCCATTGAGACGCAGTCTAGCCTGTGCTAATCCTTTTTTCATTCTAACGTCTGCATTGATGCTGCGGTCTTAAGCTTCTCAGTGGTGACATGAGGGTAGGCAGCAGGCTGCCACCCACCCAACCAGCCAAAGGCCAAAATCCTCCAGGAGGTAAATGCCACTGAGTGTGACCAACAGGGGGCAGTTTACCCCGACGCCAGCCCGGCATGGGAGCAGACCACATTGCAAATTAAATCTACTGTGTGCATTTCATGCCAGTTCATCCCAGTGCCGTCCAGAATGGAGATGTCTAAATCAGGAGGCTTTTAATTTCTCCGTCACTGCAGATCAGTCCAGTCTTATTCCTCGCTGTTTTTTGTCCAGTCGACCTGTATGCAACTATGACCATGTCCAGACTTAGTCCTGTCGACGGTGATTCTGACTGACTTGACACTGGATCTTGTGTGTGTATAGAGGCTACACTCCTAAAACTGACTGAGCTGGAATTTGCTCAGTTAGCCCCGGCGCACTCCGCCATTGGTAGAAATTTACAGAGCGCAGATTTAAAAGAGTAAATCTCACAGAGGCATCCTGCTAATTGAGTCATCCACATGTTGAATTATGTATAAAGTAGAATCTAGCGCTCACCAGAGGAAGCTTTCCCTGATCAACACCACATTAAGCAGCAGCTCTAGAGAGGCTCCGCAAGAAAGTTGAACTGTCTCGTCCTCAGTTTTCAGTGATGTGGAGATTAATGTGCACTTACTCACCGGGCATCACTCCCGAGCGCGCCTGTCTGCTGGGATAAACTCGGAGGCAGGAGAGCAGGTCTGGATTTCTTGATTTGTGTGTGCGTGCGTGTGTGTGTATGTGTGTGCATACGCTATTTTCCTGTGGCTGTAATTTTTGTTGCCTTTATTCATATTTAAAGCTGCTGGCATTGAATGAGGCAAACGATGATCCCTCAGCTCTTCTCCCAGTCGTTTGTCTCTGTCCCTGTCGTGAACCTGAACTGGTTAGAAGCTCTGCATCCCCAGTGATGGAAGTTCTCACACGGGACTTCACCTGGCAACTGAAACAAATTTCTGCTAATTGAAATCTTAGCAGGTTCTCCGTTTAGCTAAAGAGCGAGTGTTTGGTCTCACATGCACTTTCGGCACACCACTTGGTCAGTTTACTCTCTCAGTCACTCATTGTGTCTCTCCTCTGTCTTCTTTTCTTGCATGTTACCGAATGAAAAAAAATTGTCCCGTCTCTATAATGGCACGTCGTGTGACCTTGGGTGTGTGTTCAGTGACCTGGCCATATCTTTTTGGAAGCGAGCTGTGAAATGTTTCCTCTGCCCACATTCATGAATATCTGTGAGGAAATTGAGATTATGTTAAGCAGCAAAGACATTGACTGATGAAGCTCAGGAGGATAAAGGATAAACACACAACCTGGAAGGATTTCATTTTATTTCACTTTTTTCTGCTTTTCCTTCATGGTGCTCTCTTTCTGTTTCTCTCTCTCTCTCCTTGTCTTTCAAAAACACACACACACACACACACACACACACACACACACACACACACACACACACACACACACACACACACACGCACACAATAGAACGACCAGTCGTCTTTTGCTTTTACACATGAGCCACTAGTTCCCAACGGAACCAGTGGCTGCCAGAAAAAGTAAAGTGGGAGAGTACCAGCTCCTCACTACTTGCAGCAGCGAAGGTTTTCCACTCAAAGCATCTTAAAACAGGCATAATGACTGGGTGCTAATATATGACTGGGTTCCACCACGGTTGATGCATATAACATATCATAATAATTATGCTAATTATACATTGGCCTTTTTCAATATTCACAAGTTCCACGATAAAGAAGACAAAAATGATGTGAGTTTAAACAAATGATTTGTCTTCATATGTCCTGTTGAAATATCAAGGTGGTCTTCCTTACTGTATGAAATTTAAAAGTTAGGTTTACAGTGATAGCAATAATAAAGGTTTCTAGTCAGCAGCAGTTCCAGACAAAGAGAGGAGGTTTCTCATTCCAACATAATACACAGCACAGTGAATTTTTGAATCATTTGTTTTCATTCACATCTGTCAGATTAAACAACTGGGTTTTTTTTCATTGTTTTGTTTTGTTTTTTTTATATTGGCTGGCCTTGGCAAATGTTTGCGCTGCCTGAGTGCCTCTCGAGCTGAATACGTTTGTGCTGTGTGCCACTAGCGCTGTGCACAACATTAAGCCAAGTGTGAACAAATTTGAAATGAATGGTTTCAGTTTTCATCAGTTTCTTCATTTTTTCTTATCCTGGTTATAAGGAGAAATCTCCCAGATTAACTGTCACAGGAACAGAACTAAGACTTGCTGCGTCAGCTGCTCTGTGAGGATGTAATTTAACACAGTGATGCTTAATTATAACGTGATGTGCAGGTGTTAAGAAGATGGGTTGGGACAAAACAACATGTGTCGTGTCCCAAAGCCATAACCACTAGAATGGCTAAAAAGTTTTGACTTGAATATACTTACACTCATAGATATACAAAAGTTTTTTTTTCAGAATTACAACAGATTAAGTAACAGAATACTAATCTACTTAATTCGATGCATAAAAAAATCTGAAAAGTTAAATTCTGGGCCCCAAGTCTTGCTCCAGTGTAACCAGGCCATTCATGTTCATCACTAATGAAAGTCTCTTGTGTAATGATGTTCATGTCTTTTGAATCTTCTTAATTATTTTGTGCCAAATGAGCATGGGAGTAAGAGGAGGGGGACAACAGAGACTGTACATGGAGCTTGTTAAACATTAAAGAATGAATGAACATTTCGTTGAACTGAATCTGTGACACTTCTTTTTGGTTTCATTTGCTTTCCCCATGTTTCTTTGGCAGTCAAATTGTTACCCCTGATTTTCTTACGCAATGATGTCCGCAATGGAGAAAGTAGATGGTGACATGGACATATGACATAATAACATATGATTTTAACAAGGACGCTGTCTTGCAGGTGCGGATGTTTATGACTTGCCAATCTTTATTCGACTATACTGGGTTGCAGGTTTGCTTGTTATAGAAGCAGCATTTGAACATTTTAAGGACAACTACCAAGCATATTTTTACTTTTAGCAATTAATTCTGAGGCTTATAATTGCCGTTCTGAACAATCCCAGCTGGTTTATTCTGTAGTCACTGAAATACTGATGTCTAAGGATCAGTAAAAACTAGATGCTCACAAAATCTAGAACTAAGCCAAGCGCTGCTATAGCTGCAAGATGGTTGCAGGTTTGTACGCTTCAGATCACTGACAGTGTGCTGCCACTTTATAATGTGCTGATTCTGTGCAAAATTTTTCAGAATGGCAATAATTTCCTGTAACCTACCCTAGCAGCTAAAGGCAGCAGTGTTGAAGCTGAACTCCCTGCGGTTTGTGTAAATATGAAATTATGGCTTCCCCCTGCACTGCAGCTTTCGGCTCACAGTGGGAAGCCTGACTGTCCTCACAGCTGGAGCAGCTTCGGCAGCCTGAGTAGAGACAGAGAAAGCTGCAGAAGGTGGGAAGAAAGAAGCAGATTTACACTCGCTTTGAAGTTTGGGGGGAAAAAAAGGCTATTTGTGTATTCAAAACCGTTAGCATGAAATATTCTTCAAAATAGCTAGAAACTAAAAAGTATTTTTGTTGAGTGCTCTTAAATCCAGAATTAAAGATGTAGAGGCAGATTCCCTAAGATGTTAAGTGTTTGTAAATGACTTGATTCCTTCCTGACCTCTTCAGATCTCTCTTTTGAAATGTTAGCTCTTGTTTCTGCCTAGAATTGTTTTTGGAAAGGAAAATGGGGATACGGAGTTGAAACTACGTATTCAGGTAGAAGTCAATCAAAGAGCAGAATATCACTTAAAAAAAGAATAAAATGGGCATGAATCACAAAACAGGGTAAAAACTAAACAGTAGCTAAAAGCTAAAGCTAGCTTGAGCCATAGCTAGCACTGAACATAAATCCAATTCACCTACTTACCTACCATCTATTTCATGTACTTGAATAATCTTTTTAAAGCCCCAGTGCCCTAGTAGCTGAGTTGTTCTACTCCATAAATTTACTAGATTAACTAGCTTACTAAACTCTAACTAGCCTAGTTCACCAGGGTCATTAGAACAGCAAGTGAGCTTCTGACTCAAGGAATTGATGGCTGAAGCCTGAGCCTTCAAACTGCTCCTGTAGTTATTGTAGTCTGCTCTTATAATGCAGAATGGCACAGAAACTGCCAGCTTTGATTGTGTTGGCGTGTTGCTAACACATAGCACAGCGTACATATTGACAACCAATGTCTCCTTGTCGGCCACAGTAACAGATGAAGCACAGACAAAAAGCAGACATAGGAAGCAAGATATTTTGACAGAAGAGGAAGTAGCAGGATAAAAAACCATCACAGAGAAGAGAGATGGGCTCTATTATCTCTCTCTTCAGGAGAGGAAGTCTCTCACTGCTTTTATTTTTTTACTCTTCTGTCTATTTAGACTGTGGGCAAGATCTCAAAATTTAGTTTTAATACAATACAATAAGTAATATAAGGCACTTAATGGCGATATTGATAACGATACTGATACTTTTTAATTATTAAAACACAGGACCGTTTCTCTTTGAAATTTTAAGGTGACAGGGCGTATATGAACAGTAAAAGAACTTTTTGAGAATTTGAAAAATATATATTTTGAGAACAGACTTTTGTAAATAAATAATCAAAGTTTACATAATGAAACAAAAACACGATCTGTCTGCCAACATTATTCTCTCCTTCAGTTAGAGCAATGGTGCTTAACCTTGAAATCAAAAATTAAAATTTCCGCTTGTCCAGTATTTTGTAAGTATGTAAGGACAGCGGGCTGTAAGGACAGCAGGTATTTTGCTTAATAGCAAAACACTTGCGGAACTAATGATTCCCATCAGCCTGCAGTTGTACTTTGATTATAGTACCAATTTTCAAAAGTATATGGTGAACAAGGGGAAGTGTTTTTAACAGATAGATAGATAGATAGATAGATAGATAGATAGATAGATAGATAGATAGATAGATATAGATAGATAGATAGATAGATAGATAGAAAGATAGATATGGGCCCTTCAGTGAAACATTATTGTAACATCATTATGAACTTCCAGGATGGGAATCTTTACTGATGCTAGAATCAATTTAATTTATATCTGTAAAACCAGAGACGCAGCTTTCATTTTGGTCTTCGGATGTCTTTACCAATGTTTCGGTCTGTGTGTTGGTCCTCTAGATGCCAAGGCTTGCCCCATGGGAGAGTTCATGTGTGCCAACCGCAAGTGCTTGGCCACCGTCTATGTGTGTGATGGCGATGACGACTGCGGAGATGGCAGCGATGAGCTCAAGTGTACCTCTCCCCTGACCTGCGGGCCTAATCACCTCCGCTGCAACACCTCCGAGTGTGTGCCGCTCATGTGGAGTTGCGACGGAGACCCCGATTGCTCAGATAGTTCAGACGAGGGGCCAGAGCGCTGCGGTGGTGACGGGATCCCCCACCTTACCAACCGCCGAGCCAACTGCACTGTGGGGGAGTTCCGCTGTGCCAATGGGGAGTGTGTACGGCTGACCTGGAAGTGTGACGGTGATCCTGACTGCAAGGACAAGTCCGATGAATCAGACTGCCGTGAGTTTCTCTTCTCCCTTGTCTTCTTCTTTGCAATTATTTTCCTTTTGTGAAACTTTTTCTCCTTTGTTATCTTTGTCCTCATGCTCTATTGTATGTAGAAGGTCTCTCACTGATACAGGATAATGCTGCTACATCTGTGTATTCAGAATGTACTATATACATATATATGTATATATGTATAATATAGACGATAACTAGATCAGTACAATAGATGCGTTTTCAGATACATTCTCTAAGAGAGCCTATGTATCCGCTATACCACATACTAATTCCAAACATTGCATTGGGCAAAGAAAACCAAGGAGGTAATCATGAACATGATAATTATGAAATGGAATTGCGGGGGGTGGGGGGGCAGTTTGAGAGGGATCTGGACAGTAACATAATCTGAATAAAGTCTGTGGAGTGAAAAAAGTTTCCTTCCTCTCTGTGGAGTTTAATTTGCAGTCATCATTTCCCTTTCGAACCAAATGGTCGTCAGGTACATTAATTAACTGCAAATCAGATTTGTTTGTAATTAGTATGCTGTGTTCATATTTGCATGCAGTTTCGTTACACTTCTCCGGTTGTTTTGTTAAATGCCGTTTCTCATTTGAATATAAGGGGTCATCTTATGTCAGGGTTGTTTTTGTGTATTTGATTCTGCAGACTGTTTTATTTTTACTCCACTTCAGCTTCATGTGGTTCTTTAAAGATAATGAGTCCTCTGGGATCGGAAAAACCGCAGCTAACAACAGTTTCTCTCTATGCTGATGTGTTATTTAAGCAATATTACACAAGAGCTTGTGCTTTATAGGAATTAATGGCATGTGTGTGCTACCAAATTGCCAACACGGTGATGACTGGTGTCTTAGTCGCCCTTGCCTGTTTAGAGATGATCGTTTTGGTTTGCCACCTACATATAATGCCGTCCCTCCTCTGATAGCTCAACGCCCATTTTCACCTTTACTTTACCGCAATGGGGTCACATGATGTTCTGCATGGGTCATTGACTCTCAGGTGACCGAAATGACTCTCTAGCAATCAACGTCTCCATAGGGCTTTTTGTACCTGGGACCCCCCACTTACCAGCTAGAACTGAGGACGCCGCTTGGACGGGAGGGAAAGTGCGAAACAACCAATAAGAAGTCCAGTTGCTTGAAGTCCAACTTGATCATTAAGGATTTCTCTTGTAATGGTTGCAAAATCTACAGCGTGCTCAGTGTTTTCCATTCATCAAAATTAAATCTACCATAGAAGTCAAAATTACCAAAAAAAAAAAAAAAAATCCATTTTGTATCAGTATTGCAGTTCAGTTTAAGTTATTCCCATAAAAAAAAGCATGGTCATGTATTAGTGTTAAGGTTGCTGCTGTTGTAGCTGACCAATCAGACTGCTTGGTCGGAACTACTAGTTGTGTAATTTTTTGTAATACATTCCCGTTCTGTTAGAAGTTGTTATTTCCCCCTTAGAATGTGCCAAGACAAGGATGTGGTTGTGTTTGTAAACCTGATGTGAAGATGGGTCCTTGTGATAAAACTGGTTGGGTAGAGGATCCCTTAGGCTCTTGTCTCACCAAAGCAGACTGTGAAGCCCTGAAAATCCCACTATTTATTATCAAGATGTGTGGTGCACACATCAAACCCACCTCTCCTGTGACACATAAGCAGCACTCACAAGAGATTGTGTTGGTAGCCAAATGGATCTCTGCATTGGAGAGGCACAAATGTTTGTATTTGACCAAGCAGCCTGTCCATGTTTTAACCTCACCACCTTTCCTATCTCCACATATTCTGTTTTTTTATGTTTTATTGACATTTTTTGCATCATTAAAAAGTCATGAAGTTACAACACAAAATAACAGACGCAAGAGCAACATGAAAGTGATGGCAGACTACTAATAATAAGAAGAATTAAAAAAACAGGAAAATGCGGGATCGCTTTCAGCCAGCTCCTCCTCCTTCTCAAGGCAAATTCTGCTGCGGTGATTCATTACTACATTTGTCAGTCCTTGAATGGAACGCACAGTGTGTGTTGTATTCAGCACAAGGTTATTAGCAAATCAGATCTCTAGATTGATCTTTTCGATACAAAGTGAAAGTGAACACAAAATAATGTTTTGCGTTTTGTATGTATATATATATATATATATATATGTACGTGTGTGCCCTGCCTCCAGTAGATTCCCTCTGTCCTGCTCATCTGGTGATAACACTAAATCATATCCCCCTCAACCATATATTGCTTTTTAGTGTGAGGAGTTATATGAGCATGCTAGGCCCTGTTGATGAAAAGCTTGTCTGTGCTTGGGGCATTAATGAAATTTTGTGTGGCTTCATGCAGGCTCCATCTTTGCGTTACGATATTGAAAATCATCCATCACACAGCCTTGGGTTAACTGTTTCAGTGCTAGATGGCCCCGAACACATGTGTTGAGCGGGTATTTTTATGTTATTGCAAATCATTTTTGATTTCATGCATACCTCTACATATCGCTTTTGAGGGGAGAGGGGAACCTTGCAGGACATATCCTGCCTTTTTTTTTAGATCGGCTAAACTTGTGACAAATGATGAAATGAATCAAAAAGTCTCGGTTTGGATCCAACCCCAGGATGTTGTGTTCCTGTAAAAGGGATTAAAGGCGATTTAAAATTTTCATGTCTGTGTGTGTGTTTTTTTTTTGTGTGTGTGCCTCTCACAGCCCTGCTGACCTGTCGTCCTGATGAGTTCCAGTGCGGTGATGGTTCTTGCATTCATGGCACCAAGCAGTGCAACAAGGTCCACGACTGTCCTGACCAAAGCGACGAATCTGGCTGCGTCAATGGTGGGTTCACCTCCGCCGTCTGTCCTCCTCCTCGCCTGTCACGTCTTCTTTTAAATACACGTGTCTGTTTAAATCTTTGTCTTGCTTGGCCAAACTTGCCAGGTGTATTTGTGGCAGATGTAAAGTGAATTTATAAAGACATCGGGACTATACATTCTACGACCCACCATGTGCACTTGTGCTATACTTGTTCCCATCATGTATGAAGTGAGCAACTATTTTTATCGCGTGGTAGTGAAAGGTGAAAACAAGGAGCCAAGACGAGAAACGGCTAGTGTTTGCCATCAGCATTTTAACACGCAACCTCCAGACGTCCAGATCTTGATGGTTATGCACGATAATTAGATTAACGGATTCTGCTCTTCTGTGGGCTTTTTCTTTAACACGTTACAATATTGCCAGTTTTCTACCTGTCAGCTTTTGAAAGGAATTATATTTTTTTTTTCAGAAGTTGCTCTTGGTCAGCAGCGCTACCTACATGGGCTTTATGCAATTTACAGCATGTGGTTTGAGTTGTCAGAAAGCTAATTCCAAACGATCAGTAACTGTGTCGATGAATATATAATTTCAGTACTGGTCGATTTGGTGGCACCAAGGTCTTAGTAAGCATGGTTTAAAGTATCATGAAAATCAACAATGAAATAAAGAGCTAGTGACTGGAGTGACGCAAGAAATTCAAGCAAAACCATGTGATTTTATAGAAATCGATTTTTTTTCTGAGTGATGGTGATCAGATTTTTTCTTCATCTCAAAAATGCCTGGTTTTGTGGACAAAGTTTTGTCGGACATTTAGTGAAGCTCGAAACGACGATGATTAATATGTTGCATTTCTTGTGACTTTTCCACAACACAAGTGAGATTCACCAGTTGAACGCTTCATGTAGGCAACTATCAGGCCACAGGACATGTCCATTGAGCATCAGCTCTGATGTGGTGATCAGCAAACAGTAAGGTTGTCATCAATGGGACCACAATGAAAAATTTAAATAAAATTTTAATTTCAGAATGTAAATACATGAAATCGCAAAAAAATAGGCTTTTATGTCGAGAAAATGATAAGAATTAAGTTGTGTTCAAAGCAGTAACTTGGGCTTTTTCTCGACATAAGTTATTGGATAATGAATTTCTCTGAAGGCATGCAGTTTTATAGTGAGTCGATCTATCCCAGAGCTTTTTGAAACTCAATTTCTCTCTTCTTACTATGATCCATAATTCAGCAGCGTACTGCAAAATTATTTCTGCAAAAAAAAAAAAAAAAAATTAAGCTGTAGCACTGTGAAACTGAACCAAATAATTATGAACTATTTCCCATCATATTGGGCTTTTAATGTGATGCAACAAGACTGTGAGAAAGAACTATTTAATGCTGTGAACCCTCAATAATGTCGACGGCCACTGGAGAAGTTCAGTTCGTCTTGAGAGTCTTGCAGGCATGATGCTCTGAATCGGCTTGAAATAGCTTCTGCAAACAGATGTCCATGCAGGTTATATGCTAATTGGTCTTTTGCTATCATTTTACAGCCACCAAATGTGAGGGACCCCTGAAGTTCCTGTGTAAAAATGGAGAGTGCATCGATAGTTCCAAAGTGTGTGACTCTGTCAAGGACTGCAAGGACAGATCAGATGAACCCAAGAAAGAGTGCGGTAAGGGTCTTGAGTCTTGATCGTCATTCTCCATCAGCTGCTAAAGGTTCGACACCAACCGGGTTTGATCACCTAGAAGATACCCAAAACGTGATGTTGCAGGAGCTCTCAAGGGGCACGTTTGGTGACCACTGAGCGCGAGTGTCTCCGACCAAAACAAACACTTGCCTTAGCCACACCCCCCTCCCCATCCTTACCATTCTGAAGGTTCTCTCCCATATTGCTCTCTTAATGACAGCATTTATAGCAACAAAGAGCAGATAATAGTTGCTAATGAACTCCAAGCTCATTTTGGCTGGCTGCATGTTTTGACCCAAGCCGAGTTAGGTTATGTGGCCTGTCGCTGCGCCCGCATAGTCATTAATATCGGGCGTAGCAGATAATGACCCTGCTGCCAGCTGCAGCTCAACAAAAGTTTGTTTAACCTTGATGCATGTAAAATTATTCTGTGCATTTCATCTGATGTGCTTACACTTATGTAAAAGCCTTTTCTCAATTTCCCACTAGTATGAAATGAGCTAAAGCCTGGCTGTGAAATTATAGAATCATTTGTTGCCGTGTGTCAGCAGAGCTTTTGTCTCAGCCGTGTGCAGCGAGCAAGCATGTACACATCTATTGTAAATGCATGCAAGCACTTTATGAAGCAGCATAATCGTGTTTGCCATAGCTAAATGCTGCTACCTCCCTCCTATTACCTTGCATTTCAAAGGCTTCAGAGGAGCACTCAAATTAGCAGCAGCCTCAACTGATCAGAACAAGAGCCTGCATGTACTCATTACTATCAAACC
This sequence comes from Dactylopterus volitans, assembly GCA_901007715.1. NCBI lineage: Eukaryota > Metazoa > Chordata > Actinopteri > Syngnathiformes > Dactylopteridae > Dactylopterus > Dactylopterus volitans. The sequence continues at coordinate 17,948 of CAAKHG010022322.1, forward strand.
GCAGGGAAATGCTTCTTCTGCTCCATGATAATTTCTCTGTTCTCCATCTTGCCTGCTGTCTCCACATACAGAGCATTAATCTCTTCCTCTGTTCACCATTATCTGCGAGATGAAAGTGAGTTTGTGAGTGAGTTTGAGTCAAAGGACAAAAGACAGCGTTTGTTTAATGATTTCCCTCGGTGCTGAAGTAACTGACGAGAAAATATCTGACAAGAGAGAGCAAGAAGCAAACATACGCCCTCATGAACTGACATTTCCTCTGAGGAACATGGAGTTGAGAAGGGCTGACAGGGTAGACTAACCTCTGCCAGGGAGAGAAATTACCAGACCCAAACAGGTATTCACAGGAGTTTTTCTCCTCCGTTTCTCCTCCGTCGTCCTATTCTGCCTCTATATTTTCCTCTCTATCTCCCTCCTGCTGTCCTTCAACTCTGCTCTTGTTCTCAGTTCATTAAAAGCATGTCCATACGCGCGCGCGCACGCACACACACACACACACACACACACACACACACACACACAGGCGTAAAACAGTCTGCTGTAAAGGTTGCGGAGCATGAATCGGTCCACTGAGAGGACGTGGTCTTTAGCCTGGATCTTGTCTGTCTTTATTCTGATATTATTCATGTTTTTAATTCATCTCTAGATCTTTGGCGGCGTTGTTCTCTCGTTTTAACTCCATCTTAGCTCTTAGTTTGCGTGCTGTCTTCCCACCTGAGTGTCGTGCTCACTTTGCTTTGACTAAGTTACGCACGGATGCTAAGCTAAAGCTAAGCTACCTGTGTTACCCACGGAGGCTAACGCTAACTCTATTCATGAAGCACTTTTTAAAAACAAAGTTATCGCTAATACTGCTGTTGCTATGTCGGAGGACCCAATCACTGCAGATGCGGACGATGGAGCGACTTTCAGTGAAGCTGCGCTGCCTCCTCCAGAGGAACGGCGGCGCCGTGGTAAAGGGGGCGGGTTCATCTCCCGGGGGCTGCAGGTGAGAATGAGTCACCTGGTAGAACTCGATTCCCTGATCGGTGATGAAGACGATCTCGTTCCAGTTGGTCCAGCAGAAACCCAACACGTTTGCGTTCTTCATCTGCAGAGGAGCAGAGACAAGGTGACGTGGAGGAGCGCGGCGCCGCCTTCAGCTTCACGGGTGGGATCAGCTGATTGAGGAGCACCAACCCACCTTGCACTCCTGCGTGAATTCCGTGTGCGGATAGTCGGGAATGAAGTTGATGAAGTCCTTCACAAGACAAAGAAACAGCTGCTCAGTGATCAGATGGAGGCTTGAATAAGTGAATAAACGCTGCGGCTGCCGTCGTCGCTCGTGTCTCACCACAGACTTTGAGGTTCTCTGAACGGCCAGGATCTTGTTTCCGATGGAGAACTTGATGCACTTGACTTCTCCTTTGTCCTCCATTCTGATCATCAAACGCACACATTTGATTAAAGTCAACACAATCGCAGCTAGCTGGTCATTCTTGTTTGTTTCCATCAGATGATCCTACGCAGGGCGAAGTACCTGAAGGCAACAGAGCTCTTGTCATCGGGGCCTTTGACCACCACCCCCGTGGCTCCGCCTGAACGCACCGCGAACACCTGCAGCGGCGACACCGGAGCATCAGCTGAACATCTCATCACCAACGCTCACCTGACGCCGGCCGCGGCGTCCGCAGCGGCAGCGTCCGCAGCAGCGGCGGCGTCCGCAG
>CAAKHG010022330.1:0-11891 GCA_901007715.1 Dactylopterus volitans
AGGGGGGGGGGGGGGGGGGGGGGGGGGGGGGGGGGGGGGGGGGGGGGGGGGGGGGGGGGCGCCAGAGGAGGGAGGAGCCGTGCGGAGCCAATGAGAGCGGGCGGAGTTCGCACGGAGCGCTAACGCAGATGCAAGGACGTAAACGGCGAGGCGGCGCCAGCAGGACCCGGAACGGGCCAGGAAACGAGCGGCGAGCCAAGGATGAATAAGAGAAGGAGGCAACCGAGGAGACGGCCGCCGGGGGAGCCGAGTGGGGGGGCGAGGTGGGAGTGGGGGGTGGGGTGGGGGGGGCAGGAGGGGTGGGTGCAGCCGTTCTTCTCCAGCTGGGAAAAATGGCTGAATCACGACTTCGTCTTCTGTTGCGCAGCCAAAACGAGCGGTTTTGCGTCGCTGCAACGAAGCGGCGACGCTGGGGCAGCACGCACGGTCCGAGGTCGCCGAGGCCGGATCCAGGAGCCGTTTACAGGATGAGGAGGTCCGTTTGACCTCAGCGATTAATTATCGATTAAAAAATAATCCACTTAGTTCTCCGGCTGACGTCTAACCTTGTCTGACGGAACGACGGAACGGCGGCTTTGCCCCAGCGTGCAGAGCCGCTGATAAACTACTTCAGAAGTTGCTGTATCCGCTTTATTTGTGAGCGCACCTGAAGCGTCGCCTCATTCGTGGGGCAAACCAAAGCCTGAGGCGTGGAGAACCGTAACCACGCCCCGAAGTGTGTCCAGCGCCTGAGCCCGGCCAGACCTCGGCCGCCATGGCTAAAACGGGAGTCACCGCCGGAGGGCCATTTCTTGGTCACGTTCTGAGGTTCGTGATGTCCAGTTTGGGCGAATCTCCTTGAAAGAGCTGCTGATTCACTTGAACGTTCATTTTGGAGGCTGCAATCTGCGGTCCCGAGCTGGGCCGGGTTGTAGCGAGAGGTGGACCTGATAGCCAACTCATAGAAATGAACTTTGGGAAGCCGCTGAAACTCAAAGTGCTGACAGAGTCGTTGGACGCATCGTAAATAACCAGAAATATTGCCAAACGGGCAAACTGCAGTTTTCATCCATTTCTGCCCAAAACGTAGCGACGACTTTTCAAGGAATCGTACAACCGTATAAATCATATACACAAAAGTAGAAAATGTGTTGGAAAAAATGTCATCTTTTCACCCTATGAGAGCATTTGTCTAAATTTTTGGCATTCGAGTTATGCCTAAAAAAAAAAAGTGCCCTGCGTCACTTTTAAATCCCTTTGTGCCAAATTTGTCGTTCCTAAGAGGTAACCAGACCAATGTGGAGGCTCAATGAGCTCGACTTTTGGCCCATGAGCACCAAAATTTAGTCAATTAATTCTTAGGTCTAAATTTAAGTGAAGTTAAGGTTACGTTAAGTTAATCCTTAAGGCAAAGTGGGTGTCTGGTCCAAATTTGAAGAAATTCCATCCAGGCGTTCCTAAGACTTAACGAGACCAACGTGGCATCTTAATGACCTTGACTTTTGGTCCCCGAGCACCAAAATCTAGTCAATTAATCCTTAAGTCCAAGTTTAAGTGAAGTTAAGGATATGTTAAGTTAACCCTTAAGGCAACGTATTCGTGCCAACTTTGAGGAAATTCCTTCCAGCCATTCCTGGGAAAGATGCATCACACCGAAATCTAATCGGTTAATCCGTAAATCCAAGTGGATATTTGTTCCGGTTTTGAGGAAACTCTCCGCAGGCGTTTTTGAGATACTGCTTTCACAAGAACCGGCTGGACGCGGCGGAAGGAAAAAACCCATAAAAAACATAACGCCTGTGGCATTTTTGTGCTAATTTAAAAATACTTGCACGTTTGAAATCAGGGGAAAGCCTGGACGGACGGGAAGTTCTCGTTACCGCGGATGGCAGAACCTCATTCCCGAGTCAGATTAAACTTTACAAGATCAAAAAAAAAAAAATTGTTGGATATCACTTCACGGTGTGCCGCTTCACCTCGCCCGACTGCGTATTTGTGATGGCGCCATGTGCTTCTTACTTCGGCGCGCGCCGGTGTGCTTGTGAGAGGCAGATGGTGAAGGAGTAAAAAAAAACAAACAAACATTATATCTCGGCGCCCCTGGTGTCACCTTAACATGTTTTATTTACTCAGGCGCAGTTGGAGCTGTTTCGGACCCGTCAAACGCCGCCACAGGCCTGCTCGGCCTCCTCGGCCTCCTCGGCCCCGCAGGACAAACTCGGCCCCGCAGGACAAACTCGGCCCCGCAGGACAAACTCGGGTCCCGCGCATCCACACGCATGCCGACTGAGCCCCGATTAAGGCCTCCCTAACCGCGCCGCACCAGCCAATCAAAACAAAATACTGAAATGGCCGGGCGAATTCTGATTCCGGTCGGGCCAGTCGGACCAGCCGGTTCTGGTTGGGGAGCGGCATGAACCGGTGAAGCCCACTTGATCGGGGGGGAGGGGCGGAACTTCTTCCAGACACAAAACCGAGTCCAGTTGACCCGATTCGCAGCGATGACGCCCGCGAGCGTCGGGAGCTTTGCAAGAACAGACCAACTGTAGAAAAATGTACGTAAAGACCTGGTCCTGCCGGGCCTGGGACCCGGGACAAAACCTGCAAAGCGACAACGGCGCTAAAGAGCCAGAGTCGCCGGCGTGGCAGTCACGGCAAGAGGTTCCATCAAGGGCCAGAAATGGCCTTGATAGCCAACAGTGGCCCCGCATCCGCACATGACCTCAATTTGTGTACCTGGTGTTACGCTGGAATTCCACCAGGGAAACTTCCCTTCCTAAGTGAGGGCGTCTTAAGTTGAATGTGAAACAACCACGCATGCACGCACAGAACGACTCGTCAATAAACCCAAAGCGAACCGGGGAACCGGGGAACCGGGGAACCGGCGTCTGGGCGACGAAACAGCGGCGGCTCCTCCGGCCAATCCGGGCGCCGAACAGCACCCCCCAGCAACAAGCCGTGTCCTTGTACCACCATAACTTTTTAATGAGCGGCGGCGGCGGCTCCCAGCAGGCCTCGGCGCTCCAACCTTGGGCCGAGCGCCTCCACGTAACATTTTCCGTGACATTTGAGGAACGTTTCTTCTGAAAAGGGCAGTAAAGTTTGTATAACAGCGGGAGGCTGATTGGAACAATCTCCATATGTGGAACACGCCGGCTTCCTGAAGGCGACACCGAAGGCAGCAGACCCGCGCCCCCCCTCCCTCCCTTATTCTTATTTCGCTTTACTGACTCCGACCATCTCTCGCTCGCCCTGCTCTCAAACTTTTAAAACTTTTAGCACCCAAAATTTACTTGCAGTCCCTTTACGGGCTTCGTTTCATCTGTCATTTCATTTTTATTGATTCATTTACTTTCACTGGTCGGCTTCGTTTTACAGCCGGCGTGAGACGCCCTCAAACTCCGGCGCTGCCGGGTCCGCTTCCTTTCTCGGGATACATTTTCCCGGCATTTTAAAACCTCCGTAAAACACCGGTTAGAGTGCGAGGCGCCGCGGCGCGGGTGAAGTTTGATTGGCTGATTGATCGAGGGCGGCGCCGAGCCTCATAAACAAAGCTGCCATCAAACCCTCCAACGCTTAAACCCCCTTGAAACGATGTTTCAGCTTTTACGGTCGGACCGTTTGAACGTGGCCGCGCAAACAACAGTGGCGGAGTCACGCGGCGGCGGCGGCGGCGAGCGGCGCCAGTGCAGCCTCCGCGCATGGTGAACGCGCAACATGATTGGTGGAGCCAAACAAAATTCGACAGCACGTTAAGTGGTTTATAGAGTTCGGTGTTGCAACAAGAGCTGATGCTAACGCTAGGCGCTAAAGGTGCCGCAACATCCGCTACTTTGCGTGATTCCGGCTGCGCACGTATCGGCAAACCGATAGCTCGAACGCGTCAGCTTGGATTCGTCGTTTTTTTATTATTTTTTTGCTCTATTTTTTTTTTTTTTTTGCCTTTTCTTTCACGCTTTGAGATGCCGGAGTGAAGATGGAAGGCCGGGAAACCCGCCTTCAGACTGACGCCGCGGTTTATTGGCGCCGGAATGGTTGAGAAGCCCCCCCCTTGAGTTTCTACTCCGCGTTATTTACTTTTTTTTTTTCTTTCGCAATCAACAAGCTCTCGGGTCTTCGGTGATCCTGCCGACAGCTGCGGGCGCCGGCGGCGACAGCGGGCCGCGCGTCGCTTTATTAAGCTCTGAGGCAGCGGCCCGTCGCCCGCAGATCGTCGCTCCCGAGGCTGGACGAAGCCGCAGCGCGGCGACTGATCCGCTGCCAATAAACGCAGGAAACTGCTGCTGTCTTTTTCTTTTTTTCTTTTTGTTTTCTTAGCCGGTGCGTTTGAGGTAAACTCGTTTCGCCGGATTGACACCGCAAATTTTTTAGCGATTTTAAAGACTGAAATTTAAATATACCTTAGGAATAAAACACATCTTACTAATTCCAGCTAATTACTGGCTGGATAAAATAAACAAATAAATCAAATAAACTAATTAATTAATTACATGAATTAATATCTTTTACTTTGTGTCTTTTTTCACAACGATGCAAACGAGTGTTGAGTTTCATTGCCATGACGCCGACATGCCGTCATATATTTCAAGTATTTCAGCTAATTACTGTCAGCATAAATGTATTTAATTAATAGATGAATACATGAATGCATTACTTAATATAAAACAATTAAATGCAAAAATATTCATTCAGTTAATTAGCCAAGATTAAATTAATAAAATAAATCCAACGTTGTAATGGGACCGGTTTATGGATACCTGCAAATAAAAAATTTTAAAAAAAAGAAAAAGAAAAAAAAACACATCTACATCTGTCAAATAAATAAACAAATTAATTAATATAATATAATAAGGTGAGTGTTCCACTAATAAACATGGACATCTGCTGTCAAACGGAACCACGGTAACAGTACCGTCCAAACTGTGCTGAGCCGTAGAACTTATTGATTTGGTCTCCTAACTTGCGGCGGGAGCAGCGATGCATCGTGGGCCGCCCACTGTGGCGTCGGAAGGTGAGAAAACGGTGACAAAACCTGCGACCAATCACGCGGCTCAGTTGGACGGCCACACGACCAACTTCGGGGGGGTGCAGGGGGGTCAAAGTTCAGCAGCGGCTGCAGCGTGAAGGCGCCGGAGTTCAGTTTCCGGGACGTTAAATCCAGAAGCTTCTGAGTCACTCCATCAAAACCAATCACGGAGCAGTTTTTATCCTCTCTCTCTCTCCCTCTCTCTCTTCCGCTCCCATTGATTTTTCCGCTCGCTCGCCCCCCTCCGCCCTCCCTCTCTCCAGACTTGGTGGTTTTCCTTCCTCTCACTTCATCTCCTCTCCTGCCGCTTTGTCTTTCATGTCTTTCCTCTCTATGACAGCGACAGAAAACTCTTATTTGTCTCTCCCCCGGCCCCACCTCCTCCTCCTCCCGCGGCCCGTCTGCGGTGAAGCGCTGAGCCGAGGCCTCATCGTCTCGCCGGCGATACATCGTGTCCAAAAAGAGAACAGGAAATTCCTCCAGGCTGTTTCTGAAGACACGCGGCGGCTCGTGGGGCAGCTGGCACGCGAGCGCGGCTGCACGCACGCAAAGAAGCTAAACACCCATCAGCCAAAACATTACGACCGCCGCGTGTCCACCATAGAGTATAATACAACAGCCCTGCGATCAGTTCTCCATCCAGGAGGAGTTTTATGTTGGATTGTGATTGAATGTGTGTGAGAGAGGTGTTGACATGTTTGAATGATTGTTATTGGGACTGTAGTTTGTGATGCTGTTGGCATCTTAAGGACCCCTAGTAGACTGTCTAAGACCCCTGGAAAAGTTATTAATATTTTGGTCATCCCACTCATGTGCATCAGAATGACCAAAATATTAGGGACCCCTCTCAGTGTAACCCAGTACAGTCCAACAACAGCGTCACAAGTTACAGTCCCAATAACAATCATTCAAACATGTCAACACCTCTCTCACACACATTCAATCACAATCCAACATAAAACTCCTCCTGAAGGGAGAACTGATCGCAGGGCTGTTGTATTATACTCTACGGTGGACACGCGGTGGTTGTAATCTTATGGCTGATTGCGGTTTACCTCAAGTACAAGACAAAAATGGTGAAAGTGACACTCACAGACTTTGAGTGAATTGTATTAAATGTACTGAGAGTAGAAAAAAATGTAAAAAATGATCTGAAAAAAAATTACTAAAATGTTGTCTTCATCAGCGTGACTTATGAAAATACACATGCATGAAATTATAATGACCTTTTGACCTTTGAGCACTTAAAATCTGATCCGCTCATCACTGAGCCGACATCGACACTGCGGCCAAACTGGGGGAACCAGGACGGGGTGAATTTCAGAAACTTTGACCTTTTAGATACAAAATGTCATGATATGATATTGTTTTTTTTTTCCTTTTAGACAATCGTGTGATTTTGTCATGACAGGCCTATTTCATGGCCCAAAAAAACAGCGTTTTGGGAGGTCCTGTCACTTTGACCTCCGACCACCAAAATCCAAGCGGTCCATCGTGTTCACAAGAACGAGACCGGACGCAAACTGCCTCCACCTTTGACCGCCGCCGGACGCTCGCCGAGCCGCCGCGACTGCTGCCAGTCACGCTTCCAGAAGAGAGAAAAAAAAGGAGTCTCTTTATTCACAGATCCTGTGAGCGACTTCCTCTATTGGCAATTACAAACGGAGTCAGAGAGTGTAAAACGAGGTTACATTCCTCCCCGGGGACATTTTTTTTTTTTTTTCCCACTGTTGCGCATCACGCTGTATTTCTCTTCTGTGAACATCCCTTAAACAACTCATAAACACGAAAAAAAGAAGAAAAGAAAAAAAAAAAACCCAAACACTCAAAAGTGTCAACAAAACAACGGCGAAATGGCGACAAACCACCATAACAGGCAGTTAAATAAAATATGACGCCCAATGTTTACACCATTACAATAAATTTCAGTTTGTTTGTGTCTTAGTTCACTCGTTAAAAAACCACTACAAAGACGTAAAATGATGCAAATAGCGTAATGAGCGCGGCGCTCCATTTATCCGGTGCTGCTACGAGGCTGGCGGAGCATCTTGTAATTATGCAAAGGCATTAGCAAGCTGGGAAAGGAGGCATTTTCTCGCATTTCCAAAGGAGTTATGGCAGTTTGCCGCACTGTCAAATAGGCCATATACAAGCCTTTGGCAGCATGTTACACATTAGCAGAAACACAATCATTCTTAAGGCTCATCCAAATATTTCATGTAGCGGACCTGCTTGTATGGCATATATATATGTATATATATAAGGGGGAGGTGGGTCAAAAAAAGGTGCTTCTTTTCCTGCCATGTTCACGTTTTTGTCACCTGTTTGTACCGCCGCTAACAGCTGCCCCGTTAGCGCCAGATGCCGTTAAAAGCGCCGACGCCCGACCAAAAAACCAATTACAAAAAAGATGACATTCAACGGAATACTTGCAGGAATACTCCGATCCATGCCGTCGTCACATCGGGAAGTGACAAAAACAAAAGTAGAGACAAAGTACGCGCCGTAAGATCGACCTCTATGCCGATGATGTGGCGATATTTTACTGCGCTTTTAGAGCAGAATTCTCCAACCTGCTGGGTAAACTACGGGACCTCCGGAGCTCCTCCCCCTCACTCACAAAAACCCTCCATAACTCCGCCCCCCAACTTCCAGCTACCCGAGTGATGCCAACTTCCAATCAGCATCACTCAGGACCAAACATTGGAGGGAAAAAACGGCTTTCAAAGTACAATTACTGTCGTGTGCTATATCGAAACGATTCGACAATATCTTTTTAATAGGGGTGTAACGATTCATTTTAACAAGGATTCGATTCATGTAATTTTCTCTGCAGTTCCAATTCGATTCAAGAACGATACTCTGCCCATCTAGAACGATTCGGTTCGGTTCGGTGGCGAGAAATCGATCCGGTAGCTTTTCTTGTTTTCGTCAGACACTGAACCAGTGTGACTGAGAGAGTAAGGGATTAATTAATTTTGGCTATAAATAAGTAAACACAACGATTAATGGCGAAAACATTTCACCTTTAATTAAATACTAATTAGCACAACTTCAGAACCCGCCGATCAAAGGAAAAAAAGGGGCGATCAGGGTTCCTCCAGGCTGAATTACAACTCAACAGCAGGTGTACTACTTCTGTCATTTTCACAGAGTATAAGAGGAGTATAATTATACACTGAACATCTCCTTTTTTGCAGAAACTGAAGTGTCTCCACGCGCTCGACTTCAAATCCGCCTTTTAAACCCTCCGGCTCGTCCGCGGAGCGATTTCGAGTGGCTTTGCGATAAGAAGTGATTAAAAAAAATGCACGTTAAACAGAACGCACAAATGCTTCGGAATCGATAGAATCGAGTTTTAACCTTGTGAAGTCGATCTCATAGCGATAAAGTTACCAGCGGGGTGGCGGGGGGGGGACGGCTCGCCAGGGCTCCATGGATGCAGGCGGAACGCGGGAAAATCGATGCATCGGTGTAATCGATGAATCTTTACACTCCTACTTTTTAACCTTTTCTACCTATTGTATAATAAAAAAAAACGGAAGTTCATCAGTGCACACCGAACCTTTGCTCTGCTAATAGTTTAAAAACTTCCTTGATTTCACTTCAGTCTGCATTCTAAAAATGAATATATATATATATATATATATATATATATATATATATATATATATATATATATATATATATATATATATATAAAAAAAGGAGTTTTTTAAATTTATGCATGTGTGTGTCAGGCTTGTCAGGCTGGCCTTCCGCATCCCGCGGCGCTCGCCTGGATCCGGCGGCTCCAGCTCCTCCCTCCTAATCTGCATGTCGCGATCCCGATCAGAACTTTAGACGGCGGCCGGAGCGTTAGGCGCCGCGGCGCCGTGATGGCGCGTCAGTATCCAGCGAACGCGCTGCGATGCAGAGCGGCTGACAACGTGCCTGAAGCGAGCTGCTGTTGGATCGCATCGGCCTGCAGCCTGCTAGGCGAGCGCGAGGGTAAAGCTGGGTTAACGCCGGCAGGAACCTGCTGCAGGCCTGCCAGCTCAGCACCGAGCGCCCCCCCGCCGCTCCCTCCGCCGCCTCTTTGTAGAGCGGCTGATCAAAGAGCGCTCGGAGGATCCGCCGCGTCAGGGGGGCTTCTGAGCGGATGAGCGCGGACGTCCCGTTACGGCCGCGCGGCGAGGGAGGCCCCATTGGCGACCCCGAGCACGTCTGCGGGTGTTTGCGGGAGCGGCGGCGGACGATGATTGAGTTCTCAAGCCCCCCGGCGGGTTTGATCGGTAACGAGGAAGGTGGGAGCGCTGCCGCCCGCTACCTCTGATCAAAGCCGCCCCCCCGCCTCTTCACGCCACTCCTCCCCCTCCGCTGGAGTGTGTCTTTGCTTAACCTCGGGCCCCCTCGGCCCGCCGCCGCCGCCTCCTCACGCCGCCCTCCGAAGCTATCAGAAACCAGCGGGGCCTCGCCGGCGACCGCTGCACCGGATCAAACAATCAAGCAACCGAAGCCCGACCCGAGCGCGGGGCCTCTCTGCCGACTTCTGACCTCCGCCTGCTTACCGCAGGAAAAAAAATGATTTCCCGCGCAAGGGGGTCGCGACCTCTCGCCACGCGGGCCGCCCGCTGCGCGCGCATGTGCCTGCTCGACCCCACCGGGCTGCATTTGGGTCGCTCGCGGGCATCTCGCGCGGATAAGCCAAGCAGAAGAAGAAGAAGAAGAAAAAGAAGAAGAAGAAGAAGAACAGTTCTCACAAATTTGCAAAAAATGTATCAGTGTTCATCTTCTTCTGTGGTGCTTTTGGATGGGGACTCTCCTATGAGTCACTTGCTGAAGCTTTTATTTTAAGACATCTTTCCCCATGCCGGGGTATCGCACGTACTATCTGTGCGTGTGAAGGTGTGTGTGTGTGTGTGTGTGTGTGTGTGTGTGTGTGTGTGTGTGTGTGTGCGCGCGCGCGCCGGAGAACGAACACTCACACACACACGCCTCGTCACCCACCTCATGCTCCATTCACGTGTCTGCAGCGGGGAAGTTGACTCGCAGGTATTCTCTGGAGCGAAAGTCGGCCTGCGGAAGGGTGGAGGGGGGCGGGGGGAGGAAGAGGAGGAGGAAGATGAAAGAAGAAGAACAACACTCGTCATCAGAGGTGAGCGCGACGGCCGAGTGAACCTCTGAAGTTTGGAATTACAATCACGCTTTGATGCCGACTTAACACGGAACAACAAAAGCTCCTCTGGTTGCTGCCAAAGCCGACAAGCATAAATCAGCCGCTGACAGAAGGGCGCTAACGCCGGCGATTCCCAGCGACTATTTACATCCAAAACACCATCGGGGTATTAAGAAGGTCCTAGCGGGCTTCCGTCTTTAGCAAAAAATGTACTTTTTATGATCCTCTGCGGTCCCACAGATGACAAATAAAACCCATTTATCAGGAAATATTCCCTGTGAAAATGGCAGCAGAGCTGCAGGTATTTGTTCGCGGCTTAAACGACGACGCGCGCACTCACACGCACGGCGGCTAGCTAGCGTGCAGACGGGAGCCGAGTCGCAGGCGGACATCTGTTATGCTAACGACACAGACGTGCCAAGGTCGACCACCGGGCCGAAACCGAGGAGGAACCGGGGAGGAACCAGGGGGAACGCCAGGCCCCAAAGGGACTGGTGCTAATGGCTGGGAAAATGACGCTAGCAGCATTGCAGAGGCCGAGTTACAGGCGACAACCGCCACAGCGCCGCCTGTCACTCAAAGAGGCCACGCACTTAATTATGTATCATGAATGGTCAAGGTAGCTTTTAAAAACGTTTTTTTTCATAACAGACTATAAATGTGTTTATTTTCTACTGTGAATTTGTGCTTTTTGACCCTTAGATGCTGAGTGATGAAGGGTTAACGTGAAGGTCTACGGAGATCGACCCGGTTTGGGAGAGAGAGCCTCTAGAGGCCAGTCCAGGAACTGCAGTTTTGGACACTTTGGCGCGTCGGCCTCGTTTGGCAGGTCGCTGCACGGCGCCGCCTCGACGCCAGACTTCGTAAACAAATTAAATATGCCTAAAGTTTAGCGATTAAACAAAGAAAGGGGCTCCTTGAAACCGCCAACCTTAATTAACCTCTGACGATTCCATTTTTGTTTTCTGGCAATCAGTGGCAAGAATAAATAGATTATAATGCTTTTTCTTTTTTTTGGCTTATGGCCCACGGATGTTCCGCTAAGAGGTTAAAGCCGAATTATCGGCCATCCGGTCATGTGCGCCGATTTTGTGGAACGCATTTCCACGCAGCCCAAATCTGAGGCCGCGCGTGAGGCCTTCATGCGCTCGGGTTGCTGCTGTGAATCATCTGCTCGGCGGCTGTGGGTGGGAGGGGCGAAAAAATCTATACGCTGTCGCTTCCGCTGCGTTTTCTGTTGTGATGTTGCATCGACACGTGGATGCCAGGTATCGACCTTTTGCTATATATATACATGCTGCAAAGGTGCGCTGAAAAAAAGAGTTCTGGCAGGTTTTTCAGGACAGTCTGTCTGCTTGACAGGTCCATTTTGCTGCAATATGAGATGACTGAAGTGAGAAGAAGAGAGTGAAAAGTTTATTTTTATTAGATAAGACAGATGTTTTTTAATTCCACCCCCCCTTTTTGGAACACAATTTGCAGTTGAAAAGGGGAATAAAATCCCAGTGTATCACAATACACAACGATAAGCCATGATGTTAAAACCACCGCATGCTCAGAATTTAATGCAGCAGCCCCGCGATCAGTTCTCCCTTCAGGAGGAGTTTTATGTTGGATTATGACTCTATGGTGGACATGCGGTGGTCGTGGCTCATCGTGTCTATAGCGTCATATATTAGCACCTCTCACGCGAGTCCCCTGTGAATTCCTGCGTAAACCCCAGTAGCG
>CAAKHG010022331.1:0-24966 GCA_901007715.1 Dactylopterus volitans
GCATCTAAAAGTCCTCCGACACAACCGATGTAACCCCATCAAATCCCCCTCCCCATTTCTGGGAGTGATATCAAAACAAACACGGGCAGCGCAGCCCTGGGTGAATGGGGGAGTTGAGTGTGTGTGTGTGTGTGTGTGACTGAGTGAGTGAGGGAGCGGGGAAGGGGGTGGAGGGTGTTACAGAGACACCACTGTGCTGGAGCCCATTTTCTAAATTATCTTTATTCATCATTTCCCTGAAACAAACCCCATGACCCCCACTCTCTCTTCACTGCTCCAAAGTGGGAGTGCCGCGGGGATTTTGGAGGCTCTTGTCTCTCATAGGTACAATGTTCCATTCATGATGGCCATCGGGCCTCAGTGAATGGCTGACCTGCTCTCTTGTCAGTGCAGAGGGCACCGGAGGCAAGGGCACCCAGTTCCTTCAGGTCTGGAACACAGAGAGGCCTCTTAAAGGACGACGCCGATGCCAATACGACACGACCGCCGTGCTATTACTAGTATCAACAGAGCCAGAGAGGCAGGGGGGGGGGGGGCGAGGGGGGAGATTGTGGTTACAGAGAGGAGACAAAGTTGACTTGGAGGATGGTGTGGCGGTTTCCATTTTAGATTCTCCCTCTCTGGGTTGCATTAGACTTTTTTTTTTTTTTTTTTTAGGGCAAAACAAGTTGGCAGCGTCCCCAGAAACGAGCAACAAAGCGAGCACAGGGGTTAAAACGGCATCCAAAGTTTTCCTGGCAGCAACATGCTGGTATCATGATTAAAGCATGACGGGACTCGGGGCCGCGCCGCTTTCTTTGCTCGCCATACAGTCTGGGAGTCATTTCTAACCGGCATGCCAGGTGAATGCAATTAACCAGATGGTAGAGCAGAAAACAAACATTACTCAGAGCTCTGGTTAGAGCTGAACGCCGCCAGTTAAACCTAAAGCAACTAGAGCTCCACTCTGCATCCCTTCGCTTTTAACTGGACAATGACGCGTTATTTTCTTCCCCAAAAGTCACCAATGTTTTTCCAGTGTTTGTCCCTAATTTTAGTAAGAGACAGCTTTAGAAATGCGACGGTCAAAAGTGTGACATTCTGACCTCAGGCGACAAAGCACGGACTCCACATTTCCCATGATGCAACTAACACAACTTACACTCGTGTCCTTTAGCGGCAGGATGAACTTAGCACGACAAGGACATTGATAACAAGGTTATCGCCCTTTTGAATTCAACTGGTGGCCATTACATTTTATGTTGGGTTTTTTTTTCAGTTCATGTGGTGTAAATCCGACATTCCTACATCTTTGCCATTCTAAAAAGAAGATTTATTCACAGTTCAGGTTACTTTTCTCTTGTTAGGATAAAACTTAAGAGAAAGCAGTAGCAAGACATGCAACTGCCATAGTACTGTGAAAAAAATAACAAAAATAGTGCTGGAAAATAATTGGATGTATCACGCATGAGGAGCTGTGGACAATGCAGGAAATGAGATAACGTTGTCATTATGGGTGGTTTTGTGTAATTCCCATACTTTTGGAGATGTGGAGATTTTTCAAGCCCAGTTTCTCGAGTTTCTCAGCCATCGTGAATCATATAATTATGAAATGACCTTACTTTCCCTCGCCTGCCTCGCTCCCTCCTCCCATGTAGGACATTAGCCTGCTATTTCTGCAGCGCAACCTTCCAGACGATGACGATGGCCGGGGAACGGCAGCGCGGTTCCCACAACAGCACATCGCTCCCACTCTTACATCCTTGCCTTGCGCTGTCGACGAAAATGTCTGAAGATGTTACAGAACATACAAGCTTCCGAGATTGGGATTTTATTTTCCACCAAATTTTTTTTTTCATTTAATAAATACATTATAAAATTACAGCTGTGTAAACGTTTGAATTAAAAAAAAAGAAAAGAAAAAAAAAACAGCAACGTGGAAATCTTGCCAGCAGACATCTTTATACTTTTCGCCTTTGACTCCTGTTTCCAATGCTTTCTCCAGCTGCCTTTAAATCAAAGCTCGCTTTTAAAATATTCAAGCACCGTACCTGCCTGAAATCAGAACAGTCGCGCAAAGGCCCGCAGCAGGCGAGGATTATCGGCCTGCTGCTGGCTGCTCAGCTTTTTACCGTTTCACACAGGCCCCAGTTATGAAGGCTTTGGTTGAGAGTCAGAACTCACTGTATCCTGCCAAACCTAAGCAAATGCAACCCTAGTGTAAATAAGGCAGAGGCCACGCCTCTCCAGCTTTCCTCTCGTAGTGGTGGAAAGAGCCCCATCAGTGGTGAGAGTCTGGTGAGCCTGTGGCTGACCCACAGTAAAGGCAGTGGGGAGGGGCTAAATGCATGCGTGCAGAGGCCTCAATATAATATTATCTATTCTACAGCATAAAACTGTCAGTATACGATTGAAGATCAGTGCCTATAAACATTTTTCTTGATATTTTTTCACAGTTTCGGACGCGCTGCAAACACTTTGGGATGTTCTACACGAAAAGTAGCTACAACAGTCTCAGTTTAACTCGTCTACCATGACAGTGTGGTATTGTCATACAAGCTGTCCAGCATTTACATATCAATGGTGAGTTGGTGGGGCAGGGGGGCGGGCAACGGTGGGGGATTTGAGGCTAAGCAGTGCAACAACACACATTTGCACATTCACAAGTGTGTAAATCCAAAATTCAAAAGCGAAGCAGCTTCTTTGTTTCTCTCCCAAGTTCTCTACCTGCTAGATCGCTTGGTAGGAAATCTTCCGGCAAACAACCAAAACTTTGGCCACATTCAGTCAGAATCTGCACTTTCCCACACTGGTGGCCTGCGTGAGGCGGGAGGTTCGGTTTAATACTGGCAGAAACCTATTTAGGTGAGGGTTTGGCTCCGGGTTCAACCTGACGACAAACGGATGGATGCTCCGGCCTGCCGGCTGGTTCCCGCGTTGCCCGCCGAGCTTACTGCAAACAGCAGGCTGGGAAGACAGAAGTGATGGATGTGCGTTAGCTCTCAGCCCTCGAAGAACAGTTCTTATATCATATTTCCTCTGGTATTTTAAGCACATCATTTTTTTTTCACATCTCAGAAATTGACCATAACACAAAAGAATATTAGCCGCCCCTTCCAATTAAAAATGTCCTGATCATGACAAATGTTCAACTTCTTGTGTTGCCTCTGCTCCACTTTCCAATATGACAATCGTCTATTTACTGCTTGGTCTATCACTACAGCAATAATGTGAGTATTAATACAATTGTAAACTGGAGTTATACTTAATTCTTTATAGTTTTTGTTGATATGTACCCCCCAAAATAATATAAAATAGAAATGGGCCTACAAACAGGCATCTTTGCAACCCTGTATTTTTGGTACATACACCAAACATCTGGACAGATTTATACCACACTGAATTGCAAATTTCATTTCCATGCAGGAGAAACACTCCTGCACGGAAAAGCTGAGCTCTTGCATTCGAGGATCATGCAGGTGGTGTTGATTTAAGTGTGTTAGGGTTCAGTGTTTTGGGGGGGGTGGTGGGTGGGTGTCACTCTTGAGTGGACCACTGAAACACTGACCACAGTTTATTGGCTAGAACAACTACAGTGTTATGGTTTTTACAAACATTGTTGCCTGTTCTGGTGAAGTCTACGGGCAGCGCACAGGCGGGTGTTGCTGCGACCCTCGCGAGTACAGCTGCCATTGGACCGCAGCCAGCCAGCATGGCTGACGATGGTTTTTATTAAAATAACAGCAGCAGAATAAGAGGCCACGTTCTTCTTGAAACTGGAGCAGACTCCAGGGTCGCCAGTGCCCTACCCCCACCCCCATTTTTTAAAATCCATAATTCCCCAGGAATTTCTTGCTGAGAACAGGATATTGCCTAGGCTTTAGGTATCCACTGTCCATCTCGGTGCTGCAACCAGAAAATACTGGGAATTATGTTGTGTTTATAGAAGTTGTAAATAGGGAAGTTTGAGTATATTAAAACAAAACTAATGCCAATTATAGAGTTTTTCTTATAGGGTTTAATCAAAAGAATATGGCTAGTGAGCGATTCCGTTATGATCAACAAAATTTCACAGTTTGCAATGTGATGTTTAATTTTTGTTAGATTGTTTAGATCCGATGTGCGCCAAGTGCACGGGGGTCCTCAGAAACGTATAAATGTCAAGTTAACGTCTGAGCGGAAGAGCGAGTGCTGCAGTTGGGCTTTGTGCTTTAGGAGGGTTCCTCCGCTGCTCGTCTCCCTTTCACAATGTGGGCTTTACAGGAGGGCAGAGGACAGAGCGGCCCAGAGCTGCACTCAAATGAAAACAAAGAGCCAGACAGTCCTGTGGGGCGGCCGGCAAAGCCAGCTCATATTTTACTGGTGAAAGACCCTTCGCTGGGAGGATATTTCATTACAACTTAGGGTGGCAATTCATCATTCTAACAAAAACAAAACCTCCGTGGAGTCTCTTATCAGAATGGCTGAAAACACAATTCCATGGTTTGTGCAACATAGCAGGGGAAACTCACTGCTTCTGACGGAGTCGGCAAGAGGTTCTCGGTCCAGAGACACGTCCCTCTGAGTTTCCTGCATCTGTGAATGAAACACGGTAAAAGACTGATCAGCAAACAACCAAACGTGTACAGTTAAAAATATGTACACCACGGAGGGACTCAAAAGTTTTGTGATAATTCAACTGCTCTCATTATCATGGAAAACCATATATCCAACTTTCCCTGCAGTGAATGTGCTCTTACAGTCTGCAGACGCGAATCAAACCCAGTCATGCATGCTCACCTTGACGTGCTTTTTGAGGTATTCAGCTCTGGTCATGAGACTTTTAATCTGGTGAGAGAAATAAAATTCCTGTGGTGTCATTGCAGTTTACACTTTCAGAGAGTGTGTTTGCCCCTGCTTTCATACAGTAAATGTACCAACATCGTTTTTTGTTGCCGTTTTGAAGATAGATAAAACTCCTAAAAAGAGGTGAAAGGGTCACTCAAACTTTTTTATAATCCAAAATACAAAGATCATGTTATTACATTTGCAACTGAAACACTTAGCACTGCTATAAAATACCTGTAATAGTATGTTAATCACAGTCAGAATTTTTAAATTACTCTAGTGTATGATCCAAAAATAGTTAGAATTCTCTCAAGATTTTTCTCTTTGATTTCAATAATTATTACTCTTCAACAATTTCACTCCCTGAGCTGCACTGTACTCTAAACTCTGGTAAATAGTGTCTCCTGCTATTGCATCTTGCTGACTGTTATTTTATAATTTGATTTCAGAGGAATTTCCACAATCTTAACTGTGAAGATCAGATTATTACACAATGTCACTACAATGCTTGTGAATACTGTTGAATTTTGAAAGTTATACAAACGGGTTTAACGAAAAACTGAGTTGTGTGTAGAGTGTAACGTTTTTAGATTCTCACCCATACCAGGGGAGTATTAATTAGAATATTTCAGCATCTGGTGGTTCAATTTCGGATTTTTCTTTTAAAACCTGTGAGACCTTTTAACCCCAATATTATGAAAGGCCAATGCTAAATTGCTGGAAAAGCCCTTAAAGGAAAATGAAGAAAACATTTCAGATGGTTCACATGTGCTACTGGGAACAACTGCAAGCTTATGCTTGGGGGTGTCCTTTGATGTGGTAATCAGTTTTGTAAAAGGTATTTGGCTGCACCTTATACTTGGTAGTATCAGGACGATGTCGCAGTATAAAGAGGGTATTACCGCGCTTGCGTCTGCCGAGCGACCTACACGGTTGGAGACCAACACGAATGGCTTCCATAATGTCCTTTTAAAACACCAATCTGTTGCGGTAACTAATCATTCTGAAATAAAAAGGTTTTTATTGTCCCACTCTGATCCCAAACATACGTTAACCACAGCACTTTAATCAACATCCCTTTAATCACTGAGGACAAAAAAAAAAAAAAAAAAAATGTGGACGACATCTGCGTGGGACACATCACGTTTTATGGTACGCACGCTGAGGCGCAGGCAACGGGACAGCGGGACCTCACGTGTGTTCAGCCATAATGCCATTACATCAGTTTACACTGGATAGATCAAACCTATGGCTCATGAGAAGCCAGGATATTGAATTACAGCTTTGAAAGGCTAAAGTGTACTCTGCGGCTGATATGAACCCCCAAGGAGGCCAGTAATGGCCATATGAGTTGCCTCTTTTGAGTTCACACACACACACATGCTTTCAATCTAATCCCCACACCCGCCATCCTAATGCTGCGTTAGATTACTACAGCCGCATGTGAACATACTTAAGACAAGCACCCATAAAACTTCAAATATGGAGGTCTGCGAGGACCAGTCAGACACCCCGCGACCCCTCTGTGTTGTGAAAAATTGTCTCTTGCTGGCTAAACAATGTAAAAAAAAGAATAAGAAAATTAAGAACCAAGAATGAACTGGGTTAGCCTAACCCCACATCCCAACACTTCCTCTTTTGAGTGTCATTAAAAGGAAGTTATTCCACTATAACATCCATGTCTTTCCCATAATGAGAATTCTTTTGACAGCTTTTTATAATGAGGTTCTGTAGGTTCTACATGCCAAGTCTAACAGAGATTGGATTTATGGCCAATGAAGAGCTTGACCTTTGGATTTTCGCCATTTCGTGGGAAAAAAAGGCATAAATGGGCGCAACCAAGGGCACACAAAAGGCTTGAATTCACTAAACTTGTGCATATGAGGTTTTTGAATGTGCGATGTATTAGGTGGAAGTTAGTGGCCTAAACGTGTTTACAATGACAATAGTGCCACGTGCAGCTGGACACGTGTAATGACTGCCATCCGAGGTGTGAACTAGTGTACCAGACCTGAAAGCCATCTTTACACAACGCTTAGAGTTTATGCTACAATGTCACTTTTACATACAGAAGAATAATCAGAAAAATAACTAACCAAATTGATTTAAAAAAAAAAAAAATACAGCACTGCTGGTATTGGGATCCAAGATGTTTTGTATTCGTGGATCCCTGCCCCCTCGGGCTTGGACCCCCCAAAAAATAACAGTTTGGGGTATTAAGAGAGGACATGCATGCAGCATCTACACAAGTTTGCTTGCGTACAAAATCAATGCTTATATTAAAAAGTATGAGAAGTTAGCAAATTTACTGGAACATCAAAACTGGTTTATATTCACATGTTTTGGCTGATGCTCCAGTGGACAAAAACGAATCAACTACGGTCAATTGTGCTGCAATTAGACAATAAAAAAGCTTTAAAAACAGATATGAAACTATGACTATATTTATTTACACATTGACTGGAATGCAAGGGACATTTTGCATATTCATATTTTGAGCTTATTATTCAATTTTGATGTCTTATCTTCATAACTAACACAATGTTCTCAAATGCAGAAATTGGTGTCTGACATTGCCTGAATTGGCCATGTATCCATTGTATTGTTAAAAAGAAAACAATTAAAGTGATTTATTTCTAGATTTGGTCTTTACCAAAGCATGTTTGTGTGTGGGTGTGTAGGAAGAAGACTCAGGGTTCACGTGATTAGGCGACGACTGCACTCTCACAGCTCGGCGATTTGCCCGAGGGCAGGTTTCTACCACGAGCGGCCAACCAGAAGCCCCACCTCGCCGACTCACCTCACCGTGGAGCAGCTCTCTCCTGCGTCCCTGCGGCTCGCCTGCTCACGAGGACGGAAAGGAAGGAAAAACAAAAGACAGAGAATAAACGAGCAGAGAAAGAGAGGTTTGAGTCCTCCAGCTGATCATTTTTTGTTTGTTCAAGAGGAGGTCGTCAAGTAGATTGGATTTTTGTAGCATGTGAACTGGTAGCTCAAGGGTGGAAATGGTTCTAATGTAAGCCAGGCATCCTGGAGGGGACAGTGGCGAGGGGGGGGGCACTGCATTGGTAAGCCATGTTGGGGAGCAATGGAGCAAACAGCTCTTTACCAAACAAAGAACCAATGTTTTCTTCCTACAAGCCCCCTGGTGGGATCTCCGGTGAGAGTGGCTGGTTAGGAAGTCATGATATCATCTTGCCATGCAACACTGATCCACTGGCAACACGAGGTCTCATGTTGCCAGTCGATCTCTAAACCTCGGCCTAAAAGCGGGGGCTCCAGGAATAACAAGCACCAATCAATCCTTGCTAATTAGGGTAGTCCACTGATTATGAGTAGCCCACTGATATTACATAACACATCTTCGAGGTAGCTCAGTCCAAGGATACGGTTTCCCTCTCTTCAATTTGAGGCCAAAACCTTTCAAAGCTTTCTGCAGCAGCGAAGGGCTCAGTCATGTAACTGCTAAACCACATAAGAGAGGCTTTTCGGTTTCGCACCGATGATTAAACATCGACTCGGGAATGAAGAGAGAAACACTGCATATTTGCATTTTTTTTGCGCGTTTTTTTTTTTTTTTTAGCCATGAAAGGGCTAAACGCAAACACTCAAAACAAACACCCTCAATTGGCTTCACCCACGACAGCACTTGGCCCATGACAAGTTCTTATCAATTTGTGGGATTGACATTACTATTTTATCCCAAAGTGTTACACCACAAAGAAAGAAAGTGTGCGGTCTGAATGTGAAGCAGATGGCAGCGTTCCGATACCACACACACGGCGCTGGCAGTGGGTCTCATCCCGGCTCAGAAACCACATCTGGATCACTCTATCCAACCTCTTCCATTAGGCCGAGCTCCCAAGTGAGCTCATGAGCGCGGCCCAATGGAACGCGAGACCACGGCAGCGCTAATAGAGTCTCCTCTATATTTCCTCCGTCTGTTTGTCTGTTGCCTATTAAGCCCCCCCCCCTCTTTTTTTTGCTTCATTCTGCCGCTCTGTCTCTTTGTCAGTTTGTTTTGCACTAAATCACTCACGCTAAGCTATTTTCCATCTCTCCAAGGCTTTCTCTCCCATTTGGAGTCTCTCCCTCTTGTCAAGTCTCTTTTGAAGCGTCATTATAGTACTACTTTCTCTCTCTCTCCTTTGACTCTCCTTTTCTATATCCAGCCAACTCTTGACCTGTCTTGGTTACTGATTTTTCTTTTAAACTACAAACGAGTTCACTCTTCTTCACTTTATGTGGCCTCTTGGGGGGTGGGGGTGAACACACACACACACACACACACACAAAAAGACTTTTCCTCCAAGCATCTCCTAAAAAAAACAAAACAAAAAAGAATTTTCCTCCAAGCATCCCCTAATCTGTTTTTCTAGCTGACACACTGCAGTCTGAGGCGACAAGTCTCTGTATGCAGAATTAGTATCAGATGTGCGACTCAAATATGGTTAAAATTTCCTCCTCTGTCACCAGCTCCAGTCGAAAACTGGGCGCTGGGGGAGTTGCGAAGTAGCCGAGAGCGTTCGAGGGGAGGATAATTATTTGAGTTGATAATTGAGTTTATTTACCTGCAAGCACCAATAGCAGCTCGCCTAAGCTCTGCTGGTAAACGTCCAGAGCTTCGTGATCGTTCAGTCCGCTCTCCTCCTAAATCATTAGAAGGTTGGAAAAAAAGGTGACAAATTGTTTTACATCTTAATACTGCTACAAGTCAGCCAGTCTGAGACTGCAAACACTTAATATTGACACTGCTAGAATCTGAGTCTCCTCATTGCAACATTTGCACATGAATTGTCGATCTTTCTGAATTTTTTGTGTCAGCAGACAGCAGAGAGGCACAAATATGTAACTCATATTTTTGGAGTGTTACACATCGTCCACAGGCCACAACCCGCCCGTAAAAGGGTCTATCTAGTCTGTTGCAAAGTGTGAAAATTGCAGAGGAGTTATTAATTCCAGTCTTTCATATGGATCTTATTTAAGAATATTTAACAATGTGGAAATTTGATCCAAGTTTTTCTCATTTGTTATTCTTTGTAGAGTTTTATAGTTTGCCTTCATTCCTTGAATAGCTTGTCCAGTCTTGTGCATATCTACGTATGTGCCTTGCATATACTGTATGAATTGTATATCTATTTTGCATTCTATTTTTATGATGTACAGTGTTCCACTTATGACCTACTGCTGTGACACAAGGACGTACATGCATACATGCATACATAAGCAGCTTTTGTGCAAAAGAATCAGCATGAGACTTCCCTCTTTGCTTTAGATTTTCTAACCACTGTTATGGTGCTATTGAAATCATTATTTTAAAGCTGTTCATCATTGGTTTCAGAGATGGATGGTACTTTGATAATACCCACAGTGCATTTCTTTCCACGCTACAAGATGGGCAACAGTTTGGGGATGTTATTTTTTGCAGGTTTAACTGGTCTGGCCCACTTGACATCAAATTGTGGCTGCTGAACTAAAGCGAGTTTGACATTCCTGGCCTAAGTAAGATAAATTCAGGAGATATGGTTTGGAAAGCACTCCATGAAGGAGCGATGGGTTTATACCCTGCTAGCAGCCAGTCTAACCTTAGCAATGGCAGCAGAAGCAATCTCTAGAGCAGCCAGCAGCCTTGGTTGGTCGCGAGACATTTCTGTAGTGGATGGAAAAGAGTACTTTAATCAATACAAATAAACACTAATGTTATAATTGCAGCATCGTGGTTATGACATACTTAAAAAAGACTGTACAACCTGTGGCTGGACAGATTAACAGAAGTGCCCTTCAGCATGCAAAATCCAATATTGAAAGATTAAAACATCTACAGTGTTTACAGGAGACACAGAGTTATATCTGTAAAGAGTGCACATTTTTAAAGATACAGTGTATCTTTAAAACACAGCACAAGTGTACCACGTGATTATGTTCTGAAATGTGATTCAATTTCTGATAGCTATCTGAGAGCTTTCAAAGGATCATGCATCATTGTCTTTGATTATTAAATGTGGGTTGTTAAACAGTTTTGATGGTGACATTTCATCAAAAAAAAAAGTCAAGAAGAAGAAGAAAGAGGTTTCATTCAAGAAATGCTGAATTTTCCTCTTGACACCGACATTCTAAATGGATAAGTGTGTTAAAAAATATATTCAATATTTTAACTCCTGGCCATGCAAGCCAAACGCCTGCATACATTGGCGCTGACTCTGCACTGCGCTGTGTTCTTTACCTCGGAGAACATCCCTGGAGGTTCGGGCCTCCTCAAAGCTAAGTCTGTTGTCTGAGGCCACCAGGGCTTTCAGCTCCTCGGCTCTGGATACATACTGGTTGACCTGTGGGAAGTACTCTTACATTAACTCAACTTAATCATGTCAACTACCCCATATGCTCTCCATCCACAACATATGGTATTCATAGAGAAGAATTCAGTCCAAGTGAAAGCCACTGGAGTGTAAAAAAAGACCCATTGAAAATAGAAAGCAATCCAAATGGGAATGTGGGAATGTTTCCAGGCTTACCTTCTGCCTGAGGGCATCTTTACGTTGTCGGTCCGTCTCGTCTGGGAGAGGAGAAATGTTTTGGTTTTACATTTAGTCTGTTTACTCTGCCAGTTTATTGTTGTGGAACAAAGCGCTGCTTTGTTGAAGAGCTCAAGCAGCTGACAGGATATGACAGTGGTTGTTGCTCTTACAGAGGATAGCGGGGACAAAGTGCTCGAGGGCGCTGCAATAGAGAGACAGAGCAGCGGACCTATCTCCCTCCTGGTCCTTCTGAACAGCCTGCAGGACCAGCTCTTTCTGCAGAGGAGGAAGAGGAAACGCTGAGTGCCGGGGCCGCTGCAGCCCTCCACTGCGTACGCGCGCATGCAGCGCGAGTATGACACATGAACGAACATGTGGGGCAGACAGCGAACGCGGATCCACAATTACGAGCGCACATGTGCGCAGTCCGTCACACACGCATTATTCACGGTCATCTAGTGGAGACACACACATGACAGCACATATCCCACATACCGCTTTCCCTAAGCTCTCTGCACTTGGCATGTGCTCCAGATCCACAAAGGGGTGGGTGAAAAACTCTGCGAAGGTGATCCGGGCATCTGGATTTCTCTCCAGCAGCCTCAACAGAAGGTCACGGCAGTCCTTGGATACCCTGGCCCCGGGAGGGAGCTGATGTACAAAACACGACCTTATTAAGTTGCATTCAATTCACAGGACGGTCCAGTGGAAAGGACAGCAGATTGTTGTCAAAGACCATCTAGTCTGACATCAATACTCTCGGTCAAAAGCTGACCTTATTATGAATGGCGAACCCTGTTTAATGGACCAGATGCAAACGTTAATCCACTCCGTCATCAATTAAATGATAAAATTTAAAGCTTCCCGCCACTGAAAATACTGTGATCATCAATACTAACTGTATGCCAACACATTGGCTATTACCTTTTGGTTTGTTTATACAGCAGGATCCAAATCTGACTCTTATGTTCCCCCATAATCGGTATACTACGAAAGGGTGCCACCTACTGGTCTAACAGTTAACATGCACACATGTAGTAGCAAAAATAAGACATTTTGTTTTGATTACTCCTGGTGCAGCTTGGTGCAGAAGAAGCACATCAATATCAATATGAATAATAGATTTGTGTGTCACGCTGCAAAGCTTTCTACACGGCAGTAAGAGCATCTCAAATTGAGCAGCGTCTCACATTGAAGAAATCTAATCTTTCATTTTTTCATGTCAACTTTTAATCAGTTTGAGTGCTCCACTTTGGAGGGGATCTGATTAAGATCTGATTAGTATAGGAGTGAATCCATGTTGTTTCGAAAAAGAAAAAGAAAAAAAAAAAAACGTTACATGCTAGTTAGGTTACAGCACTGTACTGATATCCAACTGTCTCACTTGCCCAGCACTGCTCATTTATTACTCAGCACTCACCTCTATGGGCTGGTTACTCCGGATCTTCTCCTCCAGTTCCAAAAATGACTTTGAAGCAAAAGGTGCTCGCCCAAACAGCGCCTCTGCATGCATACAAACAATGTTTAATAAAAGTCAACCAAAGGACTTTCACCAAGGATGATGAGAGGTTCATCTTAGAAGATGAGAAACACTAGGTTATTGGACATAAAGGCAACATCATAACAAAGAAGGAAATAACAACAATAAACACAATGAAAACAAACAAAAAAAGAAGAGAATTTAACCACACAGCCTACTTATGACCAAATCCTTAAGCACTCTTCCTCTCTCTCATTCTTATTGATTTATTTCACATCAATATCACACCGAATGCACTAATTTAGATGCACACTAAAGCTTTATGTAATTTATGCTGACGAAATTCCACATTCAAAAGACAGGTGGACTGCAGGGAAAGCTCTCACCATAAAGAATGACTCCTACTGACCAGAGATCCACCCTGGAGTCATACTGCCGTCGGCACACCATCTCAGGAGCCATATAAAGAGGAGAGCCCCTCAGCGCACTCTGCTCGTCCCATGGCGACATATACTGGGCAAAGCCAAAGTCTGGCGAGAGATCAAAATGAAAGCAACATGACCTCTGTCAGACGTCCCGCAGGATACATTCCTCCTTCATCCCCTAAAATCCCTGCTTAGCAAGGGAGTGTCATATGTCTCAGTCGCTTAAAAGCCCTTTGATATTATGCAGCCAAACAGGAAAACACAAAAAATACCACCAAACTTGGAGAACGTGTTGCAAACATGACTGTGCAAAAAGCACGACAGTGACTCTCTTGTCATTGTGAGATGATCCCAAACACATGAAAATAAGAGTGCGTTCACAGTCACACGACAGTTTCTGAGCGTGCGTGAGATTACCTGCCAGTTTTAGGATGGACCCGCTGAGTAGGATATTCTGGGGTTTCAAGTCCAGATGTGAGATATTTCTGTCATTAAGAAACTGGAGGGCACAGGCTTTTTTTTTTATGTAAACACACAAACATAGAAAAAAGTCAAAATGTTGCTAAACTCAAAATTTGCATTCATGTCATAAAAAATATAATCATGTTCTATACTTTCCTAAACCTGGCAAACTATCTTTAAAGTGATTTCCTCTAACAATGGATTAATCAGTTTGCAGTCATAGAATTTTGTCTGGATCTGAAGAAAAATTCGAATTTATAGAGGAAAAAAAAAGTCAAAATTCATGACATGGCGGTTTCTTTAATTAACTCGAATCAACCTGGAAATACATTATACAGCCTCATATCAAAGTCAAAGCAAAGGGGACAATATTTGAAAAAAAAAAAAGGTAATTAAAGATGACTCACCGATCTGCTGCAGAAAGCGCTGGGCAACTCTCTCAGGTAAGATCCTGCGACTGCGGATGAAGCGGGACAGATCTCCACCAGAACACCATTCCAGGATCAGATAAATGTTCTCAGAATCCCACTGATGAAAAACATCACATGAGAGGAAAATATGAATTCAAATCCAGACTAATACTGCTCGTGTATAAAAATTTTTTTTTACTTATTTAACAATATCTATGCCCGTTTGGCCCATTAGGTGTAGTTTAATCAGATCCTATTGCGTAGAAAAAAAAGTCTGTCTGCAGTCTTAATTACATCTCTAACATATTTTATGACAAGTCGAAGCGTTCTGGATTAACTCACCAGAAAGTCTTTGAGCTGAACAATATGCGGGTGGCGCATCGTCTTGAGGATTTCAATTTCTGTGAGCAGATTCTCTGTAGATGCCTTGTTCAGAGACTTCTTGGCGACCACCTTCACCGCCACCACCTCTCGATTGTCGCCCTGCAAGGCCACACTCGGTACCTTGACTCCTACTTTTACTTTACTTTCGCCCTCAAACTAGAATGAGCTTTTCAAAATCGGCGTCTCCCATCGGTAAATGTGCTCAAAAAATATATGCGTCAAAGCAACGGAGAGAATTCTGAGTGCAGAAAGATGCAATTTAAATACTGGCGAGCAATTTCCAAGCTTTTGGACTTGAGATGATGAGCCGTTTCTCCTGTCACCGCAATTAACTCACCTTTCTGTAGGCTTTGTAGACCGTGGCATAGGTGCCACTGCCCAGGCGCTCTGTGAGGATGAAGTCAGCCAGTTTAGGAGGAGCATAGCTGGAAGATGAAGCCATGCTGGCACAACCTTCCTAAGCGGGTCTGGGCTGCAAAGTCACAACAACGGGCAAGTGATGATTCAGAGCCAGATGTGCAGCTTTAGAAAAATAACATAGTCAGTATAGTCAAAAATATAGTTAATCGCGGTCCTGATACAGATAGAAATCCAAATTCAAAATAGCTTTATTTAAAGGCTTGGTTCAGCAGCATACATATATTGCTTAAAAATTAAGCTATATATATATATATATATATATATATATATATATGCACACAGCTATACACAGGATTTCTCATCTTACTCCAGAACATTTCGGCAGAGATGCTGGTGTGTCACTTCAGTCCACTAGAAGAAATACTGATCAAATACGCCGATCAAGCATGAGAATACGAGTACTGCATGTTTTACCACAGAATATAATGGAGCAGCTTTGCAATATATTCTCCCTTTCTTAGGAGTTTCACGTTGAACTTACACTGAATCCGTTTTTTTTTTAAAAGAGGAGCTGACACATTGCAGTGATTGTTACTGGGACTACAATTCGTGATGCTGTTGAACTGCACTGGGTTACACTGAAAGGTGTCCCGACACTTATGGCACCCGGGCGCATATGAGTGGGACGACCAAAACTTTAGCAGAGTAACATTCAACAGCATCGCGGATTACAGTCCCAATAACAACCAATGCAACATGTCACCAGCGTCTGTCACATTTTTAGGGAAGTGCAGCTACACTTCTTGCCTGTTTTCAACCCGGTTTATTCAACCACGAAGATTGTTGAGTCGATGAAAACGCCAGTCAAGAGCGAATCGCTCTGACGCTGCGACCGTCGCTTGGAGAACCCCGCTTCCACGCCAAATTAAAAGTCTTTGAATCGCGCCTTTGTCCCCGTTATGAGCCAGAAAAGAAGAAGAAAAACGGCAAAAACTGAAGTTTTATTTCAAGCCGACTGAACTGGGCGAGCCGCGCCACCGCCTGCGGGCTGAGCGAGCAAACTTCCAGCTAGCTAGCGTAGCGGTCGCTAATGCTTCCCCGCGGATGCGGTTAGCGGACGCGTGCACGTTCGCTAGCCGCCGACCGGCCGCCGGCGGCGCCGACACCTTTCCGCGTTCACTCAGATGCGGATTTGTGGGAGTCCGGCATACCTGCAAGGCACAAAGTCCACGAACACGGGCGAACGCTCACATTGTTGACACAGCGCGCAGCCCCGCACGCTGCACTGCGGTCGGCGAGCCACCGACTGACAGCCTATTAGAAAACATACGAGCGCCCCCTCGCGTTCGTATTGCAACACTGCAAGTCAAAGGGGGGCGTTGTCACAGTGCTTCAGATTACTAGGAAAGGCTCGTGTTCTGATTGCGATACATATACTTTTTTTTTATATATATATAATGAAACTAGCGTCTAAGGCTACTTAGCGTCAGAGAACTTAACAAGTTTGCCCAGTTGGTAATTCAGCCTTGCAACAACACTTGAAATAATAACACTTTAAATCTGCAAACACTCTAAAATACAATACTCTATTTAATAACATTCATAGCCTACTAATATGATATCTAATATTATGATATATAACTGACCATGCGTTCAACAAATACCAAATAACAAATATCCATCACTCACTTTTTTTGTACTGATCTGGATTCGGTGCATGTTCAATGTTTGTGTTTCTCGTCTTTACGGGCGTCTTTTTTCGGCTGCCACCGCATTTATATCGGCGTATTCGCTTTCATTGCGTGATTTTGTTAATTTAATGTTTCAAAAAAAAAAAATAACCAGGCACTATCAACTATCATTTAGTACGAGAATACAGCTAATCTGAAAATATTATGTTGCGCAAAAAACATAAACACTGTGGCATTATATTGTAACGTTACACTGACTATTGTATTCATATTCGTGCCGTATTTACATTAATTGTGCGCGTGTTGCAGTGCGTCATTAAGGCTTTTATTTCTTTGGTCTTACCGGAAGTGCGCTGTCATTGAGGCGATGACGGTCATTTGAAAATGGCGGAATGCCTGGCCGCACGCTTGGCCGCCCAGGAGGAGCAAATTCGGCTCCTTACAGGGGAAATCTGCTGCCTTCGCGATGGACTGAGCCGCGGTGGGGACGCCGCCGGTGCCGCGGTGGTCTCCCCGGAGCTGGAGGCCCTGAGGACGGAGAACGAGAAGCTCAAGTACCGGCTGCTGCACCTCCGCCGGGGTCTGCAGGAGGAGCTGGAGCTGGAGAGCCGACAGCAGGCGGCCAAGTGTGGCAAAGCCGCTGAGAAGCAGCCCGGCAAAGAGAAACAGACGAACAACAGAGCAGATAAAAAGGTATTGGTGAAGTAATGGCCAGGAAACCGGAGCTCGATGGAGTTAATACATTAATAGTGCAGCGAGGAGGAAGAAGAGGAGGAGGAGGAGGAGGAGGAGGAGGGTCTATTTGTGCTGCCGGCAGGGCGGCAGCAGCGGGTCTCTGTCCAGAAGAGCCCGCTGGCAAACCGTGGTCCTCAGTTCCAGAAATAGCTGCCCCGCGTTAGTTTGGGCTCTGAGCAAATCCACTGACACTATAACGGACCGATGATGTGATGAAGCGAGGAGTAATGACCGTAATGAGGGGGAATCTTTAAAAAAAAAAACCACACGCCTCTCTTGTTTGACACACAGGTCTCAGCCGCTGCCCCCAAGCCAGCAGGTGGCGGGAACAAGGAGAGGAACAAAGGCTCAGGAGACGGCGGCGTGAAAGAGGTGCTTCCATCCTGCTTGTCCTCCAGCAACAAACTTAACTTCTCACATTCCAGACTCTCACACCTGCGAATGCTATCCCCCGTCTGATCCACCAGGGGGCCTTTCGCAGAACCTGCCGGTAGAAATGCTGATGCAGTGACTGCCCGTATGAACTTACTTTAGCACCACATGAGCAATTTGTTGACGCCGACTTTACCTCTGCAGTCGAAGGCCTGGCCCGGGTTCGTCGCCGAGCGCCTCAGCCTCTACGAGGAGCTGAAGAGGGAGAGCGATGCGCTCCTGGCTAAGAAAGCTGCGGGCGGCGCAGCCATCAGGGTGGAGCTGCCGGACGGGCGCCAGGTGACGGGCGGGGCTTGGGTCACCACGCCGTACCAGCTGGCGCGTGACATCAGGTCGGTCAGTTGCGCAGGATGCGATGTAAACGTCGTAGATTACCCCACTTACGCAGCCATCACAGCCGTCACAAACGTGTTTTTATGTATAAATATATGAGAACTTAACTCCTGGCGTTCCCACAGTGTGATGGTGATGTTCCTCTTGTGCTTGGTTCCTTCCCAGCCAGGGCCTGGCTGACAATGCCGTGATTTCGCGGGTGAACGGGGAGCTCTGGGACTTGGACCGACCTCTTGAGCAGGACTGCTCTCTGGAGATCTTGCGCTTTGACAGTGAAGACGCTCAGGCTGTGAGCATGCACGACTCCCCGTTTTTTTTTTTTTAACCATCAAATATTTTAAATCAGGCAGTTGTTTGAAATCAGCTGCAGATTTGTCAAAAGCAGAAGATCCCACCTGCAGATTTCCGTGAGTGGAAGCTAACGGTCTACTGCTTGGTCCTGTTGTTTCAGGTGTACTGGCACTCCAGTGCTCACATCTTAGGAGAGGCAATGGAACGCTTCTATGGAGGCTGTTTATGTTATGGCCCCCCCATAGAGAACGGGTTCTACTACGACATGTTCCTGGATGGACAGAAGTAAGAACGCTTCTCACTGCGAGTGTCTTCTCTTCTTAGCCCAGTGATACAGTTCCTCTTGGGTTTTTGGGGATTAGCTCATCAGAGAGGGATTCTCATCTAAAAGGAAGAATACACACTCCAGTTAAATGAATATTAGCACTTTCCAGGCCAAGTGGACTTCAGCAAGGACTTGCAGCAGAAATTAAATTATTCTCCGAAGTTGAGACAAAAACACAATCAGGCTTTTTGGAAACATAATGACAGGGCAGCGCTGACTTTGAGCATTTTTAGCGTACTGACCATGCTTGTTGTTTTCAGGGGAGTGTCCAGCACTGAGTTTGGGGAGCTGGAGACCTTGTGTAAGGCTGTCGTGAAGGAAAAGCAGCCCTTTGAGAGGCTGGAGGTCTCGAAGGAGACACTGCTGAGGATGTTTAAGGTGAGACAAATGACATACACTGTAGATATGTGGCTCTCAGCCTGATGCAGAGGCGGGACCAAGTCATTGACTTTATTTTAATCTGAAATCCTGGCAATCAAGTGTCAAGCAGGTCCCAAATCAGACAATATGGCACTGGTATCTAGAGCCAGAGAGTGCAATGAGGGCTTCTGGTTTATACAGCGTCAGGTAGTGAGGAGCTTCTTCTGACTGGGTCGTCGGTCATTCACAGCAGCAACGTTCCCCAGTGCGCTCTTGCATACCTGTAGCCTTTCACAGACACGGACGCCATCGAACGGTCCCACGCGTCGTTCACGTGGACGCGTCTCGAGGCGTGAGTCTTTGGCTTCCTGTTTGGTCCCTGTTGAGTTCAGGTGAAGCTGCAAGATGTCAAAGCTTAGGTCGCAGTCACAGTGGACGCCGCGTGAACGCCTCGGTCTTCAGGTCCTCTGCTTGTCTGGTAAAACAAACCCTGGCATTTTAGAATCTGAAATATTTGAGGAGCTGTTTTGACTAAGTAGTCATTCACAAAACCCATTTCAATCAAATCATTATTTAACTTTTTTTATTGACATATATAAAAAAACCAAGTGAAATATAAAATGAATAAATACATTATTACAAGGTCCGATTAACATTTTTTTATGCATGGCATCACAAAAAAATACCACACTTCAAATCTTCACATGGAAAAAAAAAATGGAAGCCAACATTTTGTCATGATTGTGGAGCATCTTCTGCCCAGGATTATGTCCAGCTAACCTGAATTGTTTTTGCCTTCCAGTACAACAAATTCAAGTGCCGCATTCTGAATGAAAAAGTCACCACCCCCACGACCACAGTCTACAGGTTAGTCGGTTATATTGATGTCATCGTGTTTAATATCGGGCACGCTGTCATGGATTTTTTAAATTTTTTTTTAAGTCTTAACATATTGTGAAGGGTTTGTTTGTTTTTTTAAAGCTAACCGCTGTTTGTATGAATTTTTTGGCTAGATGTGGGCCCTTGATCGACTTGTGCAGAGGTCCTCATGTGAGACACACTGGCAAGATCAAGGCCATGAAGATCTATAAGGTTTGTCAATGAGACTTGCAGGAGTTCATGTTCATTTGTTTCAGCATCCACACGTCCGAGTCCCATATCTGCTGTCCTCACGTAACGTGTTTGAAGTTACTTTTCCTATTTGTAACACATTCATAAGTAGAAGATGGCGTATTTCCTTCTTTCCTCTCTAATTAGAACTCATCTACCTACTGGGAGGGCCGGTCTGACATGGAAACTCTACAGAGGATCTACGGGATATCCTTCCCGGACTCAAAGATGCTGAAGGAGTGGGAACGTTTTCAGGAAGAAACCAAGAATAGAGACCATCGCAAGATCGGCAAAGTGAGTCAGTGTTCGCTTTCATGTTCAAAGCCGCTCCGCTGGCTGAGGTCTCAGATGGGGAAGAGAGGCCCAGACTTTTGGATCATAATTGTAGATCGTGATGGCCAATGTATCCGTTTTTGAGGTTTTCTGAAGGAATTTATCCTGGTGACAATCTGTGGTTCTGTACACGTGAAACCCTGAAGCACAACTGGACCAAGAAAAATCTTACCGGGCAAAACAAGCCCACACATTTTTGTGTAAATAAATCTGGAATTCCTGGTTGAGGGATTCCAGCCAAATGCATTTGTTTGTAGGTCCTTAAAACTTTTGGGGGGCATGTGAGCAGAGACTGCCATCTTAATTGGCTGCTTCAGATTTTCCGATGCGGCGCAGCACTCTGTCCCTGGACATGCCCACTTTCATTGGCAGCGAACTGGTGTTTTCAGTTTTTTTGATCTGATGTGATTGGACACTTCTCAATGTGGTCTTGTGCCATCATCAACTAAGGATGTGTGTTTGCTGATGGCTGATGACCACTTCAAGTGTACCTGTAAAAATCAGCAAAAGTTCTGCAAGATACAGCAGCAGCAGTGATGGAGAATGAGCGTCTCCTGCTCTTGCTATAACAAAGTTAGCTAGCTGGATGTGTTGTAAAAAAAAAAAGGTCCTTTTATTGCTTTCATCAGGGTTATTATTTTCTTTTTTTATTTTATTTGATATGGACATCACAAAAACATTGAGACTGTCCCAGTGGACCGACCAGATGCCAGATTCTTATGCTGCTCATTATTAATATGTTTCATACAATTAGACGTTTCTGTAAGGTCACAGTTAATGTCATTTTGGATTATCTGATCTATCACATACAATCATCATTAATATACGTAGGTATGGAAAGTTACAGCGAGACAACTTTATAGCAGCAGGTAGACCTGTTAAACAGGACAAAACCCTTTATAAAGTTTAAAAAAAAACAAAAAAAAACATAAGACCATTTCTTGAGTGTGCTTTTATATTCCACAAACCATCATCATCCATCCTTCACAACACCACCAGATGATTTTACAGCTTTCGACTCGAAACCCTGTCGTTGCTGCCAAATAGTGTTGAGCGCCAGCAGGGGGCACTGTGTTTATTCGCTGTGGCACATTGGAGACGCCTGTGAGTCATCTGAGCACCCCAGTTGGTATCCCAGAGTGGGAGACGCAGACGGCAGCACCTCAGTCCACCGCTGATTACAACATAGCGTCATATTAAATGCAAGCGTGAAACAGTTGGAGGGAGCTGAGACGAGCGGCATGTTGTTTTAAAGATGGTGCTCTGTGGCGCGACTCCAAGCCGACCCATTCGGTTCGCAAGGCGGCCCTTGAATTCCCCGCAGTGATGCGTGGAGATGGGGAATGAACACACCCGTAATTCAGCAGCTTTATATTTGCTGGATTTAAGAAGATATTATAGCCACATGCTGTGGGTGAATTCTAAAATCAGACACAAAAAATTATTGTATTTGTAACATCACACATCACCTCACCTTCACTTGGTTGTTTTGTTTTTGTCTTTATTGTTAATTTAAAATTACCCGCACACAAAAAATAGATTCGTGGACCAGTATTTAAGTTATTTATTTATTTATTTTTGGGAAATAAATGAATAAAAACTGATATTCTCTCTCCCTCCCTCTTGCTTTCTTTCCCCAACTCTGATTCTGTGGAGCTTTTTTCCAGCAGGGAGTCACTGATTGATGTTCTGCCATGTAAACGGATTAATTCTTGCTGTGTACAGAGGAGTTTCTTGCTGCTCGTGCCCGCATATAATAAGGTTACTCATGTTAGGTCATTAAAAATGTTCCTCTCTTTTTGCTCTGCTGTACAGGATCAGGAGCTGTTCTTCTTCCATGACCTAAGCCCTGGCAGCTGTTTCTTCATGCCACGCGGAGCCTACATATACAACACGCTCACCGAGTTCATCAGGGTAGGAGTTGTCGCCAGCCGCCTGTCAGCCTGCTTTTGGGGCGGAAAAATGAATGAAACTGTGCGTGATGGGCAGCTCAAGGGATTTGAAAGACGATTTTAGGAGATTTTGCATCATATCAGGTTTTTGAATGAGTGTTGGTGGATATTTTTTTTCATTGCGAGGAAAAAAAAGACCAGTAAACACAAATGTATCTAACTAGGGTAAAGACCCCGAAATAGCTTCTATATAGCACTCATAATTTCAGAAAAACGCTGGGATGCTGAAACGCATAGCTTTTAGCGTTTGTTCGAGTTATGTTAAGCATTTTGCGGAGTGTTTTATAGCGATTGTTGGCTCATTGGCATGCTGTTGACCTGAGTTCTGCTCTTCATGTCATCTAATTTTTTTTTTTTAATCACCCACACAGACAACTTAAACCTCACAAGCGGATCTTCCAAAAGTTAAAAAAAAAAAAAAGACTCCTGTAATGTCAAATTTCTCGTCCATCTGAGCTTGTCAGAAGCACATGTAGGCAAAACATCAACACGACAAGTGGTCCGCTTATGTTTGAGCCTCACAAGGTCTCAGTCAAGCGCAGGGCGCCAGCTCGTCTAAAGATAGCAAACGTACGACGTCGTGCTCCTCTGCCAAGTTCAGTAAGCACATACAGGAACTTGTTCCTGTGACATATTTTTCCTGTGAAAGACTTTCACAGCGCGTACTAACACACCGGATGAAGCCAAGAAGAAGAAGAAGGCCTCACATACATTACACAGATATGGTGCAACATCATTATCGCGTCACCCCAAGATTGTTATCACTGTATCGAAGCGCTACTTGCTGTGCATTTCCTTTTTATGACGTGTCCCTCTGCTCGCATTTATGAACGCTGCCACATTGTAGGACATCAGCTGCTAGCCTGCAGCTGTATTTAATCAAACAAAGTTGAACACACATCTTCCATATTCATGAAATCCACATTTTCGGTTGAAGTCTGTCCTGTTGCAATGTTGATCTGCTGAAGAGGACAATGCGTAAATAAAATCAAAGCCACCCACTGCGACTCCCAGCTCAATAAGGTGCCTGCTGCCATGTGGCGCGCTGTGCGCCTGATTGTGATGTGGTTCTTGTTGTTTTGCAGAGCGAGTACTGGAGGAGAGGCTTTCAGGAAGTGGCTTCACCCAACATTTATAACAGCAAGCTGTGGGAGACATCTGGCCACTGGCAGCACTACAGTGAAAACATGTTCTCTTTCCCTGTGGAGGATGACACCTTTGCGCTCAAGCCTATGAACTGCCCCGGGCACTGGTAAACTTACAGTAACCGCTGTGGCACGCTGAGTCTTTAGTGTACATGGCAAGTCGTCTGATTTTTTTTTTTTTTTAATTTTCTGCCATGTGGTCCCCAACCCCCACCCACAGTTTGATGTTCAGCCACCGGCCTCGCTCCTGGAGGGAGCTTCCTCTCAGGCTGGCAGATTTTGGGGTCCTCCACAGGAACGAGCTGTCAGGGACGCTAACCGGCCTGACCAGAGTGCGGCGTTTCCAGCAGGATGATGCTCACATCTTCTGCATGATGGATCAGGTGATCACATCGGTTGTTGCCAAGCAAAGTATGCGCTTACCGTCAGCCATTTCCCAAATTGTGACTCATCTTTGTTTGCTTGTTTGTTTGTTTGTTTGTTTGTTTTTTCCAGATCGAGTCAGAGATGAAGGGCTGTCTTGACTTCCTCCGCTGTGTTTACGATGTGTTTGGCTTTTCCTTCCAGCTTTATCTCTCTACTCGACCAGAGAAGTATCTGGGCGACATTAACGTGTGGAACCAAGCTGAGAAGGTAAACTCGTCCTGTCGATGTGAAGTCCGAAATTGATCTTATCCAGCCACATTTGGGGAAATTTACAGCTCAAAATTTGACCTTTAAACCTCCAACTTAAAAAAAAAAAAAAAATGAGTGGGGTCCTTTGTTTGTAGCACATCAATGCTCATGCTGAGTCTGACTTGGCACCGTGTGAAAGATTTGCTTCCCTGCTGCGTGTTATTGTATCACACCTGTTAGTCATCGAGACGTCTGGTGTCAATTAATTACTATTGGTTTTTTTTTAACATGATTTGTATTTTCCCACGAAAGCCCATTGCTTAAGGGCTAAATGTTGATATGCTTTAGCCTGTGCAAACATCAGTCCTGCCCGGCGTATCCTCAACTCGGATCTAGAAAACCCCCGTTCTTGTTACTGGCCCGTTTCACAGTAATCACACTGAAATGCTCACAGTTGAATTACATGTGAAACCTCTGATCGTGTCCGTCAGCAACTAGAGAACAGCCTCAATGAGTTTGGGGAGCCATGGAAACTCAACCCTGGAGACGGTGCTTTTTATGGACCCAAGGTAATAATATTTTTACTGCCCAATGCATAACGATTTTAAACGCTGTGAGATCTGGTAAATGCTCCAATGCTCTGCGTGTCACTGCAGATTGACATCAAGATCAAAGATGCAATTGGACGTTACCACCAGTGCGCAACGATTCAGCTGGACTTTCAGCTGCCGATCCGCTTCAACCTGACCTTTGTGGGGTGAGTCACTTAATCAAAACTTCGATCCCCTGCTGAGTCTGTGAA